>JAUZNK010091581.1:0-12461 GCA_035046665.1 Euphysa ruthae | reverse complement strand
TACACTGAAACAAGAAAAACTTGATTTACAAATGCTGCTTGAATCCAGGGAAACTTGTATGCTACCTACATTTGAGGATGGCAGGTATGTTGATAAAGTTCAAGAGGGGTACTTTAACCTTTTGAGTATGGATGTTGGCAGAAAGAAGGTATTGGAAATAATAAAACCCATGATCAAAAATTCAACATCAAATAAAATAGGCTAAAGAATCTCCATCAGAATCTCTTTATCACTGCTATGTGTTGAAGCTCGGACTTTAGCTAATTTGCAGGTTGGGGTTGCATTATCAGAAAATCCAAATTATGATAAAATCAAAATTTGGCAACAAATTTGGTTCAATACAGATATCAATTGTGTTTGGTTTTTTGGAATTAATTTGGCCCTTCAAAAAATTAAGGTTAACTTAATCCTCTGGTAGTCAATGACCGTAGATTTAATTTTGAAATTAGGTTTTTAAGTTAACATTTCAAAATATTTTTCGATTAGTCCTATCTAAAAAATCTTTTATTAAAAACTACTTTTCAATAATGCTTTTTATGTAATGTCATGAATCGTATCGTTATATTTGTTTAACGAAGAGACTGGAATAACCACGCATGTTATGCTTTTAACATAATAAAATTTAATATTTTTTACTGTTTTTTTTTTTTTTGTCTTTTTTTTTTTTACACATTTTCAGATTACATTGTGAATTTTTGTAACAGATATATTCCATTCAGTAAAGCAAAAGATTTTAGCATCTACACGTCACCAAATTTTGCCGTGTTAAAAATTTCTCCAAAGGAATATATGGCTTTTTGTAAAAAATTGTTTTCAGCCTCTACCTGCCAAATTTTGTGTTATTTGGAATTTCCCCCTGAAAGACATTTTACCCTGTTGAAAAATTGCTCAAAAAAACTTATTGCTTTGTGTAAGAATATGTCATTTTTTATGACATTTTTTATGAATTTTTTTGGTTGAGTTATGACCCAATATGTCAAAATCTACCCCATGAAAAGCCCTTATCTTCCCCCTGAAAAATAGTTAAAAAAAATTTATGGTTTTTTTTGAGAAATTATTTTTTGCATCTGCTTGCCAAATTTTAGGTTTTTGGAATTTTTTTGGTTGAGTTATGACCCGATATGTCCAAATTTACCCCCTGATAAGCCCTTACCTTACACCTGAAAAATGTTTTTTTTTAAAAAAAAATGCGGTTTTTATAGTGGCAAATTATTTTTTGCATCTGCTTGATAAATTTGAGGTTATTTAGAAATTTTTTGGTTGACTTATGACCCAATATGTCAAAATTTACCCCCTGACACTCACATTTTTCCCCACTTTCATATCAAAAAGGTTAAGAGATTTTGACAGGAAATTTGGTGAAATTTGCACTTTCAAACAGTCATAACTATTGAATCGTAGCAGCTATCGAGACAAATAAGACCTTTTTGGAAATCGCATAATTTCGTCTTTCACTTGATACCAAATGATTTGTTGTGTTATTGTTTTTAAAAAGGCTTGACATCCCTAATATAAATATAAATATATTTTGTTTTGTTTTAAACTTTAATATCATTGAATAATAACTCATATCCGCAGGTTTATTTTATATTTTGTTGTAGTTCTATTGTTTTTCTTTCCATCAGCTTTTAATTAAAAGTACTGCTCATTTCTCTAAAGTATGGTTTGTTTAAACAGTGCAGAAGAAGACAAGCTAAAATAAAAATGCCAATCAAAGTAGGAAAAATGCATTTTAAAAAAATACATAATTTTGTTTCCAGTTTTATCTTATGTTCTCCATTACCTATCGTTTTATGAAATTCACAAGCAACTTATTTCCAAACATTGTTTATAATTGTTTTTTGATAAACTACAATAAAATTTAAACTGATGCTTCAATTTGTTTTAAAATAGTTTGAAGAAAATGTTGGTAGGCTGAAATATTGTTCGATTAAGTTATTGTTTTGAGGAAAATGTTGGTTGGTTAAAATATTGTTTTGAAGAAAATGATTAAATTATAGCTTATTTATTGTTTTTGAAGAAATGAGTGCAATTTTGATCCAAAATATTTAGGCAAAATATAAGACTGGTAAATGCAGCATTTGAATTGCAGCTCAGTACTGGTGTTTGGGGTTCACCATTTGAATGTCCCCCAGCTTGTTCTGCTCAGGAATAAATAGTGAAACTATCTGAATCTATAAAATACACACTGTACAATACTTATGTAAAAAAAACAAAAAATGAAAAATAGGTTCTTTAAAAAATCATACATTAAAAATCCTACGTGTAATCTTTATTTAGGATGGCGCACAACATTATTTGAAATTCTATTTTTAAACCCCTTAAAAACACAAGTAAGGTTGTAAATTTTGACAAAAATTGTGGAAATATGGTATCATACTCATTTTTAAAAAATTGTACACCAGTATTATCCCGCTTATGACAACATACTCATCAAAAAAAAATATTATTTGGACCCTGCAATATTTCTATCCCACCAGACAAGAACTGTTTTTATTTAAACTATATCCATACCTCTTCAAATAACTATTATATAAAGGTGTTAAAAATGTGGCAAATTATTTTTAGAGTGATACATTTATCTATTTTTTTTTTCAGTTTGTTTTTGTTTTAAAGTTCATATCAACTTTTGTCTTGAGTTCATTTTAAATTTAAAAATTGTTTTTATTTTTTTTTAGTTTGTTTTCATTTATTTTTTTTTTTTAAATATAACTTGAAAATTTAGACAGTGGCTTTTGGCCATACATATTGTATATATAGATTCAACTTAAGAAATTTCTCATAAGTTTTGTGTAGACGTCATAGACGTTATAAACATGATTTTAAATTTGAAAATTCTAAGGGCCTGGAACTAATTACCCACATAAGATTTTTGTAAATATTTTAATTCATATTGTATAAATCATAAATGCTAATACCAGGATCAAATAGCATAAGAAATAGAACAGCAATTTAATATATATTACCATATATGGGTAATGAAACTATAAAAATAAGGCCATTTTTCACTTCACATGTAATCATAAAATTTTAATAGCTAGTGAATCGTTAAATCCATTTCAAAAAATTAAAAAAGCAACATTAGTGATATTTTATTCTTTATTATCCAAGATCAACTTTTCAGAGCACCTCAAGATAGATATCTTTAAGAATAGTTAAATTATTTTAAAACATGGTTAATAAGTGTTTATTTCAAAACGTTGAGGTGTTTAAAGTCCTATGAGCAAAATAAAAAATTTGAATCACTTTTTGACGCCTTTATGTTCTATTCAATTAATCGTAAACTCTTAGATTTCATAAACTCAACACGCAATAAAAATAAAAAATTAGATTTACTGGGTTAGGCCAAAGATTCCCTCTTTTGAAAATATAAAAAAGAGAATAATAAAATCTACTTTGATTAGAAAATGATGATTCAGAAATAAAAGTAAGTGAAGATTCAACGCACTCCCAGAATGAAATTTCAATGAAATAACACAAATAATGATAATAATATTCAAATGCATCTTGTAATATGATTGGTATTGTTACTATAGTTAATAAAAAATATTAAAATAAAACTTATCATTGATATTTTGCTCATCAATCAAAATGTTGACTCATAAATTTCTACCATCCTGCTAAAAAAATAAGTAAAAATAGGATGGAAAAATAAAACTTAAAGTCAACTCTTACTTAAGACAAAAAATCTAACCTTGTTAACCAGACTAAGATCGATTTCTGTATCATTAGGATTCATGTAATCACTCAACCCACTTGCTGTATCAATAGATGTGTCTTCATCGCTGGAAATTTTGTAATTTTGGTCTTTTACCTATTAGAAGAAATTAAACAATCCCTCACACTTAGTTCATTAATTAGGCAAATACGATTTATAATATGAGTTATGATCTAAAAACCAATTATGGAAGATTTAGACGATTGGCAAGATTTATAGATGTGCAATACTAGCCATATTTTGAATATCGTTATTAAAAAGAAGATTATTTAGTTCTAAAAATATAAAATTCTTAGTTCCTCGCATACCATGAGTATGTGAGGAAGGAAATGCTTACTTCGTGTTATGAAGACAGATATGCTTAAAATTTCAGAAATTCTAACAATATACATAATTTAACAAAAAGTTGCAGAACTTGCTTATTATTTCAATGATCAGCCAAAGCCCAAAAAACTTATTGAATTTTTTTTAGGAGATGCCTTTTAAACTAAAAATAAATCCCACTTTGCACAGCAATTATCCCTAGCATAGAACTGAAATAAGAACTTAAAAATATGTTTGCAATAATAATATAGACCAGAAAGCAAGAATATCATTAAAATATCTCAAAAAACTTAACTACCAGGAATACTTTTTCTATTTATATTATAATTGAAAAAATCAAAAAAAAAATATATTTTTTTTTCAACCCTTCTAAGGTTCTAGGCATATCAAACATCTGAAAACTGCCACAATCCTAATTTACGAGAAGTTGCATGATATTATGTGACATTTCTAGCATAGAACTGAAATTTTAATAGAATAAACAAACTGCAACGTGAACCGATTATATAGATAACCAAAAATAGAATGAAATATAATATATTTTTAACTTGTGAGGACAATAACAATAATCTAATGAGTTCTAGTCTATTTACTGAGAATAGATAAAGATTGAAATAGAAAAAAATATTTGGTATACAACTCTACAAACTACTGCCTTCTAAAGATATAGCTAAAGAAATTAACATTGCCAAAAGAAGTTTAAAGTTTGGCTTATTTTGGGGGTTCCCAAGATGTTTTTTCTTTACCTAATCATGTATAAAAAGAAAATTCATCAAAATTGTACTTTTTCCAAACCTGGCATCGGAAGGGTTAAAGCCATCTTTAACCCTTCCGATGCCAGGTTTGGATTGTATTGTGTGTAAGTATGGATAGAGTGGTGATTTATTGAATTATTTTTTTTGAAAAGTTAATGGTCTAAGCTAAAATATGAACCCTTAAAGAATTTCTACACTTTAACATAACAGAAGTTATGACCAATAGTGTAAAGAGAGATTTTTTTTTTACTAAGAAATGGCCATTCTATAGCTTATACAATAGAATTTTGCCTAAGGCACGCAAAGGGCTAACTAAAACCATCTACATCAAAATAGTTTTATAACTTTTTGTTGACTTATTATAAAAATTACCTTCTTTATCAGACTAATATCAATTCCAGTATCACTAGGATTCATGCAATCACTAAACCCACTTGTGGCATCAACTAATGTGTCTTCATTGGTTGTTGGAATATCCCCTTGATGATTTACCATCTAAATATTAAATTTTTCCTAGTTGACTATCTGCTGTTACTATGACTTTACCTAAGCAATAAATTTTTGATATAAAATATCTATTTTCTTGGGGTTTGTTTTAAATTCCCTTTTTTTCCAGCAGTGGTTAATTTAATTCATGAAATGGATTAATTGACTATATAATTCAAATTTAATATAATGCTGCACTACAATAGGCATCCTCACAAAAAAAAAAAAAAAAAAAATGTGTAAACATAACCATAAATAGGCATAAGCAGAAATTTTGTTCCAAAAATGAATGTTATTCAAGTTGAAAAAAATTAAATTTCATTACAGACATAATCTACATAAAATTTAAAAATAAGGCTATCAGTATTG
The DNA here is from genome assembly GCA_035046665.1 of Euphysa ruthae. Classification (NCBI taxonomy): domain Eukaryota; kingdom Metazoa; phylum Cnidaria; class Hydrozoa; order Anthoathecata; family Corymorphidae; genus Euphysa; species Euphysa ruthae. The sequence continues at coordinate 6,809 of JAUZNK010091581.1, read as the reverse complement.
AGCTTGCCCTGATCCTTAGACAAAGGCTATCAAGCACTTGCTGAATAATACTTGAAAATAATTAGAATTTAACACTTAATTTACAATAAACACACTATCAAGATATTTTACTGAAAATAAATTAAAACAGGGACTCAAACAAGAAGGGAAACAATATCTTTTGACCGACATTAAAATTAAAGTTGAAAATAAATCAGAAACTATTATTCCTCATAATATTAAGTAACTCTAACTACCTTCCTGAGAAAACTTTTATCTATAGCGGTGTCATTAGGATTTTCGTACTCCAAAAGACTGCTTGTGTTACTAGATTTAACATCAGGATGTTCTGATGCAAAAGACAATGGTGAACTCAAAACATTGCTTGTGTTACCACATTGACTATCTGGATGTTTGGATGGCATTATCGGATCAAGGGTAACATAATCTTCTCCTGATAAACTTGAATGATCAATATCAGTATTGACTCCAATTGAATACGTCTTATTATTGTTGACAACTAGTGAATATGTCCTATTTATTGACGTAAGCTCAATGGAATCTTTCAAGAGAGGATATGTTTTGTTCAATAATTTTGTCTCAGGTATATTGTGCATAGGAAGTGAAACACTATCTGGAGTTTCCAATAAAGCATTTGTCTCCGAACAAACAGAATAAGTTTCACTTCGGTCATTTTTAAGACTTTGTGCAGGTAGCTGTGGATACAATGTTTCTGACAAGTTGTCTGTAAGATCACATGTTTGGTTATGGACATGAGATTCATTGCTATCGGCTTGTTTACTAGTAAAAAGAGACGTTGAAAGTGCTGTTTCAACTGATCTTTCAGTGTTAAAGGACACTTGTGTTGAAATGTCATTCACCTGATAAAGAAGTACAAAATAAAAAATAATTTAAAATAGCAACAAATGCATTAAGAATCATAACTAAGACAACTTTCTCAATTAAGTTTTTCCTAGAAAAAACTTAAAATAGCTGTCATGTGATTACATGTTTTTTTGCCTATTCTACAAAGGATTAGTCGCAACAAATGGTGTAGTCCGCAGCTTATATTTTAATTAAAACAGTAGTTTTTAACCTCTCCTGTGTTTCAGAAACAGGGCAGTACATTGATCACACATTGAAAAGCATATCACAAATTTACCAGCAGTAAATTTCCAACCTGTTCATGTATCATAAAAAAAAACACATTTTAAAACAAGAAGCAGAAATATCAATTGTTCCAAGAAAAATTTGGAAGTTTTGAAAATAATTATTATCATTGGAGAAAAATAAGAATTGAATGAGTGAAAGCCATCATTTTTATCCAATAAAATGGTTTTCTGGTATAAATAAACAAATACATTTTTTTTAAAAAAATATTTGTGTTTGTCAACTCAGGCATTTATAATTATTAAAGAGATAATTATAATTATTAAACGACTAACTAATTAACACCTTCCAAAAACACTTGATTTCGAGCCTACGCTACTCCTATGAAAACCTTAAATTTTTAATTGTAACTAGCCTGATGATAGGAGCAGCATGACTCCTGAAACGTTGCTCAATAAAATTTTATAACTCATGACACACGTTTTATCTCTTTAATAAATACATTTTTCTATCAAAAAACTGGATATGACAAATTTGAGCCTTATCAGAATAATCAACTACTCCAGCCATAGATTTCTAAAATGGTTACATACTTGTTAGAATTTTAATAACCAAAAAATTTCAAAAGACTAATAAAAAAAAATCAAATGGGGAGCACTACAATTTACATATTTTTCACTGAAAATATATTTTTGTTCTGCAAACGAGAAGCTTAACGATCCCAACAATTATAGTTTATAGGAAATAGATTTTATTGTGAAAATTTCTTTCATAAAACAGGCACCATGTTTAGAGATTTGAACACTGCAATGACTGTCTTCTATCATAGAAAGAAATTTGATCAGTTAACAAAAAAATGAATAAACTTTATATCAAATTAAGATGAAGCAAGCTTTGAAATTCCAAGACATTACCGGCAAAATTCGAATCGTCCTAAAGTTTGGGGAAAATGTGATATCAAGGGATATTCCAGGAGTGCTGCTATCAGAATTTAATTAACAAACACTTAGCATACTCTTAACGTAATATATAATTTTAATTGTAGACAAACACTTGATTCACAAATATATTGGCACAACTCTGCAAACTTATGGAAATAACTTCAATGGTTTAACCATCCTACTAATTCAAATATCATCAAAATCAATAAATTACTTCCAATAAGAAAAACCGAATAAAATTTAAAAAATAAAATTACAAAGACCTTATTTTAAACTTAAACTTTTGAAGGTTATGAAATATATTTAACTACAGATGGTCAGGAAAATTTGTTTACTAGCAAGTTTTGCCATTCCTAACAACAACATGCTTATGGTAACTATGGAACCCGGTCTTTATATTGACGGTACAAACACTAACAAAATTTCCATCCAAAGCTATAATGACTATTCTCTAGCCAAATGAACTGTCCACACCAGACACCTAACTGGTACTTGGCATGTTCCATGGTTCTTTTAATGCTAATTATAAGAACCTCAAATATGTAGATAATATTATTTAAAGAAAAATTCACTCCTCCATATATAACTCAAAATAAACATGTCAGCCAGGAAAAAAGGGTAGTAAATTTGAATTTAGTTTATACTAATCTCTCTTTTATAGTACAAAAAGTTTAAATTGATAAATGAAAAATGTTTTAATATTTAACAAAATTTCATAGTTGATCCTTTTCTCTTGTTTCAAAAAAAGGAAAAATAACAGCAAAACCAAGAATCAATAGGAAATCTTACAAAAATCAATGTAAAATATACTAAAAACAAACCAGTTTCAAAAATTCAATATGAAGATACCCTAAAAATAATAGACCTTCCAAAAGTCAACATAGTTTCAAGCAAAGAGGAAAAGAGGTTTAGTAAATGCATTTATTTAGGCAAACCCTATTTTTTTAATGAAAAACTCTTAATTTATCAATTTCTAATTAATTAATAAATAAATCAACTTAATTTTAACTAATTTTTTTTGCAACAAGCGATTTCCTGCAAGGCTTGAAGCCACTACTAGGAGTTAAAACTCCAAACTTACCACACACCGAAGTGCTACTCATACGCTGAGTGGCCCATACCCGGATTTGAACCCATGATCTAGTGGTTGGGAGTCAGACCTTCTACATTACAGTTTTTCTATAAATATATCAAAGAATAAAATTTTACCTTGGACACTTGTGTTACTTATAAATAATTAAATATGTTGGATATATCCAACCATATTAGCCTGGAGGAATGACTTGATAAGAAAGGTGTGATCGCAGGTTGAAATACCAGGAATAAAGTTAGATGACATAGATTGAAATTTCAGAAATAAAGTTAGACCACAGGCTGATATTTCAAGAATAAATTCCCCAAACTTGACTATGTTATCTAACACATGGCGAAATTTCGAAATTCAGTTAGTAGATCACATGGTAAGGTTTTGGGCATTAATTTAGGTCACAGACTGAAATTTCTGAAAAAATAAGCTGAATTGTGGTCTAAACATTTATTTATGGTAAGATCTCCAGATCAAAAAAACCAGTACAAAAATTTTTTATTTGAAATAAAAACTAGGCTGTCAACAACTCTTCAGTAAGAAAACTGTATTACGAGGTTATTCAAGCTTGGAATATTACCAAAACAAGCCCATATTTTTGACAGAACACTGCATAGTCTTGACCATGTATGAGAAGTTGATTCCTCAATAATATATATATATATATATATATATGTATATATATATCAATAATAATTAATAATGATATCAATAATAAAGCTTATTAACAAAAAAAAAAAAAAAAACTTTCACATAATTTTATGGGCAAATAAGCAAAAATTCTAGAATAAAATAACGAATTTGCAGTAGAAAAAAGAAAGCTGTGTACAGAAGTGCTTCACCCAATCCAAAACCTTCTTAAAATAATTCTAGAAGATACTCACCTCTATAAATCTCTCTGGAGCATCTGAATTATTCAAAAAAGAAGAATAACTTTCTGTTGTAACATCCTCACTATTATTAATATTTAAGCAGGACTCCTTACTAGAATCATCATATTTTCTAATAGTACTAGTGTCATTGCTCGGACAAATTGTATCGTCATAGGGAACAACTGAATTTTTATTAGTGTCATCTTTTGAACATATTGTAACATTATGCGGAACAATTTTATTTTTTGTAATAATTGGGTCTTCGCCTGGACATATTGTATCATCATAGGGAACAACTGAATTTTTATTAGTGTCATCTTTTGAAGATATTGTAACATTATACGGAACAATTTTATTTTTTGTAATAATTGGGTCTTCGCCTGGACATATTGTATCATCATAGGGAACAACTGAATTTTTATTAGTTTCATCTTTTGAACATATCATAACATTATATGGAACAATTTTATTTTTTGTAATAATTGGGTCCTCCTCTGGACATATTGTATTGTCATAGGGAACAACAGGATTTTTCATATTGGCAGTGTCATCATTTAGAGATATTGTAACATCATAAGGAACATAAGAATTTTTTTTAACATTAGCGTCATCATTTGAATATTTCATACTGTCGCATGAAATTAAATCATGATTTTTTTGTCTAACATCAGAAATATGTGTCTTTCTTGTGACTCCAGCTAAATTCTCATAATCTGAAATTACACTTTTACTTAAACGTAACACATTGAATGTGCTATTTTGTACATTTTCATTACGTTTGTCAAAACCAAATGTGCTATCACCAGTTATAACCATGTGTCTACTTTTGTTCCTTAAGGAGTAACAACTTTTGTTTGCTACACTTCTGGCATTGTCTTTCAAAAGGGAATTATCACAACCTGAAACTTGTGTATAATTTACTAGATTAATGGTTTTCTTAAGTGATATATTGTGTTTATCTTTACTTTGATTATTTTCTAATGTTGAGATTTGGACACTATTAGGAATAAGTTTTTTATCATCATATGATAAGTCACGATTTTTGTCTAGAAGTGAATGATGATTATGGGTACTAGACAGCACTATACCACTTTTGTCTCTTTTTAATGTATCATTCGTTTTTTCTTTAATTGAAATTTCCCTTCTGTCTGAAATATATGTTGCATTGTCACTTGGTTCGTTAAGTGAGGTATCCGAGATTAAGGAAGTTTGACAAGTGAAGCTCTAAACAAAGAAATCAAACAGGTATCAAATTGACTAGTTACACTAGAAAAAATTCACAGAGTGAAAAAAAGAATCTGTTGTAAATTTAACATTTTCTTTCATTTAAAATTTAAAATAATTTTTAAGATGTAAAAAATCCGAAACTTTTAATTTCAGCTTCACTAAAAAAGAAGTTGAAAAATTTTAAATATATTAGAAATAGCCTATTCTATGGTATTAAATCAAACTTCAGATTTGAGAAATATCAAAATAATACCACTGTATAAATGAAAAAAAAAATTATTGCTGGTTATATAAATCAAAAACAAACATAAAACTTCACAAAATTTGTTACGAGTTTAAAACTGTTTAAAATAAAGCCATACACAAAATCTTTAGAGCATCAAACCTAACTGTATTTCTTCGATTCCTAATAATTTAAATAAAAGAATCAGAATACCAAGATATGCTATTTACACTCCTCTTTTTGAAAGAGAACAAGAAAAAAATAATTCTGGTGGTAACATCTCTATAATAATAGTCTGAAAAAATGGTAATGGCGCCTTTTGCCTTACATCAAAAAACGAAAACAAAAAAAAAGCTACACACCCTCACACCTGGATTTCAATCAAATAAAACTTTCTTTTTTTTTTTTAAAGAAGCTGATATTCCAAAACTATCAAATACGGTATTCAGGATATCGTAAAGAATTTTGGCAAAATCAAAATAGAAATTCATAGGGAAAATCAAAAAAAGAAGAAGAATTTTTAGTTGGAGCAGAACATCATCATCGCCTGAAGAAAAACAATGTTTTTATTTTCCTCATTTTAAGAGTCTGAAATCCGACTCCGCTCCCTCTCAATATATTCCAGGAATGGCACATAAAGGGTTAAAAAAACAACAATGCATCCTAACAGGAATTTTCTTATTTTTTATGGATTAAAAAGCAAATTGATCTATTGTCCTTTAGAAATTTAAATTTCATACATGTGTATGTCAGCATCTAAAACAAAGAAATTTTTTGCTTTATAAAATTACATAATTAGCTAGTTCCACACCTTTCTAGGTTGGGCTGCACTGCTATTTCCAACATCTGCAAATGATTTTACAATACCCAAGAAAGATAAAACATGACAAAATTCTACCATTTTCTACTTTACGATGTTATTTTAATTTTGGACTGCTTTGATCCACAACTCTCCTACTCATAATTGTAAGAACATAGTGCTATTTTTTTTATCAAAATAGCTCGAACGTTATTTCTGTTCAACGTTATTCATTGTGATATTTTTTTCCTTTCAGCTTTGAGGTCTAATAATAATTTTTATTGGTGAATTTTACGTAAGTCTCTTACTTTGAATTACAGAATAATAACCTAATTAAAGAACCGGTAAGTTAATTAAATTAAAACAATAGCATCGCCGACTGTTCGACTTCAATTTAGATTTTATTAGCCCACAAAAAGTAAACAGATTAAAACCACAAAGGAAATCAGAATTGGTCTACTACAGTTTATTTGCTGTGTGGAGACTTATTAAAAATAAAATTCGGCTAAATGTTCTTTAAGTATAATTTGGTACAACAAACAAACCAAGTCTCAATATTTACAAAGAAATATGT
>JAUZNK010091570.1:0-12462 GCA_035046665.1 Euphysa ruthae | reverse complement strand
ACTCTATATCAAATAACTATCGTACAATATGCTATCTCTATAACACTAAATATTATAAGTACAATGTTGTTTATCATAACTGCAGCGTAATTAGAGGTATGTAACGGTGTACTGTATGGCCACTTTAAGCAGTTATGGCTTCCCATACAAGCTAGACAGAGCAAGAATAATAACTATAATAAACTCACTATCTCATTTACTCTTATAACTCGATGCAGGAGCAAGATTACTACAGCCGGTGGCACACTATACTATAGGATATATAACAGATTATTTTGTTTCAATATTATGTTTTTACGGGTATCAACGATTAGCTACCAGTGGCATAAGTCTTACGACAATTTGTTTAAAAGGTAAAGTAAATAGAAATATTACAAAATTTTATGCTATTTTCTTACACTCCGCTACAGAAAAAAGATTATAATACATATGTCTATTATGTAATTATGCATTCGCAATTTTTTTTTTTTTTTTTTTTAGAGTTAGAATTAATCAAAAAAAAAACATGACAAACATTCTATCTGGCTACTTTTTCGGAGACAACTTGTTCGCATTTTCAGCATGGGATGACATGAGCAGGTTTTCTCCCAAAAGATAAATCTTTTACCTTATATGCTAAAATGTCAACACAGATCTTTTTTAACAACGAGTTTATTCTAAATTTTCAGAGTAAAACACTTTACATCGAAAAATGTCGGTTGTTTTAATATCATGTATTAACAAACATAAAGTTAGGCGCAATCATTACTGTGGGTTTCATACTCTAAGAAAACCGCATGCAAGGTGGATTTAAAAAAAAAAAGAAAAAAGAAGACAAAACAAATTATTTAGTTAACAAAATTAGAAGCTTAAAAAAAAACGATCGGCAGAATTTTCATGAAAATTTTTGGGAAGGTTGGTTTAGTAATAAAAGAGAACTTCAAATTGAAATTTAGAAAACTAAAAAAACTTGATATCAAATGAAGTAACATTTACTGCGAAAATCTTGCGAGAGATAAGCTTGTTTAAAATGGATGAAAGTAATAAAAAGAGGAAAAAAGCGTGTTGATTTTAGATATGCAATTTGAGCTTTATCTGGTATTAACACAATTCAACTGCCACCCTATCTAGCGAAAACCGTTGTGAAAAGGTATGTGTTTCGACCCCACTTGATGACTAAGTTTTCGATGAAATCAGTATCTAATTTAGGGCAACATATCAGAGCAGAATTTAGATGGTGTATATCTGTCCTCGTCTTCTGTCCCCAATTCCTAATATATTTATCTATAAAAAATAACAAAAAAAAAAAACCCCATCTAAGATAGCTATTTTCTTGTGACGTTTTGAAATAGCTGCCAAAACTTTTGAGCAGCTAGTTTAGTCAAAAATAAATTCCCGTAAATATATTAAAATTAGTCCCACCTCAGAGCAGGAGGCTAAGAGTATTTAAAGCGTATGACCTAACTCTGAGCCGCATTCCAATGTATGATAGTCTTGTTGAGAATTTTTTATAAATTTTTGTAATTCGAAGATTGCTAAAACCATCCCTAAATGTACTAGAGCTTAAATTTCACCTGTTCCTAATATGTATATACTATACATGCCCCTTATCAAAAAAAATAATTTATCACAATATAATTTATTTGTAACAAATCTTTATGCAGCTTTATACAGTTAGATAAGGTAAGGAACAAAATTTTATTTTTAATGCCTTTTTTATAATTTTCATCTTCGTGTTTAAGGTATAAAGAATTAAAAATGAAGGATTATGAACAACGATTGGTAGCAGCAACTATCGCAAAGTAAAAAAGTTATGCTTAAAAGAAAAGCTTTCGAATTGTTGAGCTCTGTTTCAAGATTCTGATAAAAAACTTTGATTATTTATTTGTGTTTAAGACTCTTGGAACAATTTAAAACTGCTTCAAATATGTTGGATTCTTGGATCCAAATATGCAATATTTTATTATCATAATACCATAAAGAATTTTTAGGATTGTAGAAATGGTCTACTCAGACAATAGAATGTATTGTATTTCTTTATATGTAATTTTAAATCTGAGCTAGAGAGTTGCAAAAAGTTTCAAAAAATTCCAGAAATTGGTGATGCACGCTTCAAAATTTAAAAAAATAAATAAATTAAAAAAAAATAATTTTATGAAAGTTTTACCTTATCTAATGTATCTTTTTCTAGAAAGTTTGGATCTCCTAAACGAGTTTTTTGTGCGAATCCAAATTTAAAGGCTTCAATGAATCTGTGGTACGAAAGTATTTCTTCTTTCTCGTCTTTCAAGTCAGACTTTGTGAAGCCATAGCCTTTAAAGCACACGAAATAATTTTTAAAAGTTATAGAAGCGTATAGTTTTTTGCTAAAAATAAATTTCTTACCAGGAATTCTTACAAAATATATCTAAAGCAAAATTCGTTAATAATTACATTTAATTCCATAAAAGCAATACCTTTTAGAATGTTCAGAATATATGATAAAATGGGTCCTCCACTGGGAGCATTAGGCGTGTATAGAGTTAAATCACCAATATCGCTAGCCAAAGCTTTTCGTTTCATTATTTTATAATTTGCCATGTCATCTAAAGATATGATTCCACCTGCATCTTTGATTTCTTTCACTACATCTTCAGCTAATGACCCAGTGTAGAAATCCTCCGGATTATTAGCTATTTTTTTAAGCGTGTTTGCTAACGGTCTGTTTGTAATATTTTGACCAAGTTCTTGAATATTTCCATCCGATGTAAGTAAGAGGTCTCTAAAAAAAATAAAGGCATTATCTTCTGCCGTTGCTAAGTTAACTTATAAAATTAGGTATGGGGAGAATAGTATTAATTTTTGTATATCCCTAGAGTTAATAACGACATCATCAAGATTTTCATAGTGCCATTGCTTATACCAGACTAGATCTGAGATTTTAAAGGTGGGTTTTCATCTAATTCAAATTTATCATAATTTTTTTCTAATCTCATTTTTTTCCTAGTTTTTATCGTAATACCACAGTGACTTAAGCTAGACATGTTTGAAAGTATGTTTGTATTTTATTAAATAGCTAATATTTAGCCTAGATTAGTATAGTATAGCAAAATTAGTATAGCAAAAGTACTGGCCACAATAAGCAAATAGCCAGAGAATTTGAATTGAATAATTTGATACTCATTGATCTATCAATGCTTTTACAGAAAAAAAAAATTATAAGAGCTGTTGTCGATAAGTTGGTATCTTTTTGACAAGGAATTAATATTTCTTCTTTAAAAAGTTCTGAAGGAAAAAGTCTAGCGGTAAATGAAAAGTTTTTGTTAAACTTTCAAATTCCTTTCAAAAATTTGGCCATTCAAGATTTATAACGGTAAAATAAGGTTATATTGATTTATAGAAGTACTAACTTTTGCTAGGATAGAATTTGCAATCACCACAAAATATTATGCGTGTGGTTGTAGAAGTTTACTTGTAAACTGTTTTAGGTTGGTTACAAGTAAACTTTTGAAGCATGGAAAAGTTTTTGCTTCACGAACATTATTTAAACTTATACCCAGTTTAAATCTTAACAGTACCCGCTAAATCCTTCCCCTTGGACCCAAGAAATGCCCTTGTGTGGAGTCAAATTTCCAAATATAACTCCTAAAATGGAGCAAATTTTATTTTTTCGCATTAGGTTTTTTTATTTTTGTGATGGTTAGCTTTTCTGAATCCAAAGAATAAAAAATATAAGGCAAACCCGTATGAAATTCAAGCGAAATAAAATAATGGCTTGAAAAATATTATAAGTGCTTTAAATTACTTTACTACTGTGCAGTTTACTAACCTCAATCCCGGAAAATGATCATTGTTGACAATATGTATCATTTCTCTTATAGATTCATGCATTCGTAGTGTCACTGGGAAACCATTTTCGCAATAATCAATCGTAGGTTGAATCAGCTCCCTCCATGGAAGTCTCCCATGCTCTTTATATGCTTCATACAAGCCTTTTACCTCACCTGGCACAGCTATTGATAATCCCCCTAGTGAAATAGAGAAGTAAAAAATTTTTGGATTAACTATCCGCAAATTTATGTCTAAATCTTTCCTCTCATAAACTCAAAAGGAAAAATATGCTTTTCAGTAAGGCAAACCAGATCTTAGAAAACTAAATTATCAATCTAAATAGTCAATGCATTACCTGATTTTGAATCATCTGGATTCTTGAAAAACATATCATCCCTCGACCTGCCAGGAGCTGTTTCCCTATAGTCATAAGAATGGATACTTTTGTCTTTCCTCGTGTACACAAGCATGAAACCTCCTCCACCAATACCAGTTGAGTGCATACTAAATATCCCCAAACAAAAACTAGCTGCAATTGCTGCATCCACAGCGGAGCCATTTTTTCGCAGGATGTCACGACCTAATAAAAAAAGAAAGAAACAAGAAATATAGATTTGATAATTAATAAAGATAAAAAATCTATTTTGTTCAGAAAGTAAATTAATGCAAAAAAAACCTATTCAAAAAATATTTTATAAGCTAAATTTCGATTGATTATATATTCAAAAATATATAATTAATAAAAAACACAACTGACACACGGGTGGAATTTATCTGCACCAGCTTAGTAAATTAAGCAACTTTTAGATACGTTTAAATTTTCCATTTCAGTCAATCTTTTAAGAAAGTAAAAAATCATATCATGAGATAAAATATTTATTTTTGGCGAGCTTTCGGGAGAAAACTTGCTCCCGTCTTGAGTAGCTTTTATGTTATAATAACTAATTTGAAAGCATGTAGTTGGATATAATAAAACATTAAATTTTACTTTACATCTTACTGATAACTTAACTTGATTCCATCATAAGTGAAGATAAGGACGAGTCATTAGAACAATGCCTAAATCAAAGCGTGTTTAGAAATTAAGGCATTAAAATTAAAGTCATAAAGCAGTTCATAAAAAAGTGCTAAAACTAGTGTTCTACTCACCTATCATAGATCACTTAATAGCATCCGTAGCAACTGCGCCGTGCTCATAAAGTTCAGCATTCGTCCCTGACTTCGGCAAACTCCTGAATTGTCGAGGATTTTTGAAGCAGTACAAAGTTATAGTGACGGCAACAGAAACAGCAGCTAGAACCGTCAATGAAGTCAAAGTGATGAGAAACCATTGTTTTGTTGTCATGCTTAAAACAATTTAGAATTAACTTTAAACATTATAAAAAAAGCCTTTGTCGCTTTATCGACAAAATAATCGTGCTATTTGTCGCTTTATCGACAAAATGTTCGTGCTATTTGTCGCTTTATCGACAAAATATTCGTGCTATTTGTCGCTTTATCGACAAAATATTCGTGTTATTTGTGGCTTTATCGACAAAATATTCATGCTATTTCCCTGCTTACTTGCCTATGACTTACTAAATCAAAATCGGGTGTCAGCTTCAAAGTTATAATTGCTTGAATTTAAATAATTTAGTACTTTCTTAACTTATCCCTGTCACCACCGCCAGTTAGAATTATACAACAAATGCTCAAATATATTGAAAAATATATATTTTTTTTTTTTCAAGATAAGAAAAATATATCCTTTTTAAAATATGCAAATATTTAAAAAATACATCCTTTTAAATTATGTACCCGGCTATCGTGTATTTGTTGATACCGAGTTTATGCTGGTTGAATTTAATACTTAACACTCTGCCCCAACTATATATATATATATGAAAATTCACTTTTTTAAAAAGAATTTTAAATTTTTGAGTCCAATTTTGTACTGACAGTAACGAGAATGGCAACGCCAACGATCCCCTCTGTCTCTAGAATTAAGTGTCATCGGCGGTTATTATGTAAAATAACTCATTGTTGCACAAATTTCACGCTTGTATCCTTGCTCATTTTACAGTCGACAATCTGATCGCATTCAAATCTAAGCTGTAACAGCTTAGATTGTTAAGATTTTATGGACTGCTTTTATAGATAAGAGAACAGCTATTTCAAATTATCTGATTAAAAAAACACAATACACAATGCGATTAAATCCTCTTAACTAAATAACAACATAGGACTGGCGGGCTCAAAATATCTGTAGATAAATAGGACAGTATTGAAACTTTTACAAAAAAATAACCAAAAATGAATATTTTTCAAAAGAAGTCAGAAATCTAGCAGTTTTTTGAACAGCAAAACTCTATTTTCAACTTTATCTCACTGCAACTTTTTGCATAGCGTTTAGCATACACGCCTTAAAACTGAAACAAACAACTGAAACTTAAAACTGACCCTATTAAAGATTTTGTGTACACACTTATAGGTACTTATACTTATAGGTGCATCTGTGGCATATTGTTCTAATGTTATTTTTTTCAAATTAAAGTAAAGAAAAACCTAATATAAGCAAAGATAACCTTACTTTCGCTTTCTCTTCCGACCTGGTCCATTATCTGGGTCATCTTTAAGTGGCACTTGCATGGTTTCAACAATAATAAAATCTCACGAAAACTATGTAAACTGCATCTAGTTGAAGTTATTTTTCCATACAAATATTCATTATATTAGGTTTTTAGCTGTTATTAAAATCAAAGCACTAACGGAAAAATTTAAAATTAAAAAATATAGTATTTATATTTCAATAAAAAAGTAGTTATAATTAAGTTTATTGCACGGTTGGTTAAACCAGATCTAAATCGAATATGTTGCCAACAACAGCACTTGCTGTACACATGAAACGGAAATAAACAGTATCAAAGTATTAATGAAAACCATTTTCTCTTCCATAAAAATAATAATAAAGAATTCAGGTCATAATCTATCTTATGAGATAAAAGCATGACAAAAAAATATATATATAAATATATATAAACAATATATATATAAATATATATATTCCTTGATCGCAATAACAGGAGGTTGTGTTAGAAATCAAATAAATCACAGTAATTAACACAGTTTTTAGAATTGGGTTTTTTTGACAAGTATTTACTTCTACGTTTAAGGGATACAGTATTTGTATTGGTTTATTTGTATTGTTTCCATTAGTCTATCTTTTTTGTTTCCCAACAAAATAACTATCAACATAGTTCACTCAGAAAATAATTTAAATCAAGCTAGAATTTCAATATAAACTTAAAGCTGAAAGAAAGACAAGTGCTATATAAAACATGCTAACTAATGCTTAGCTTGTCACTTATCCTGTGCTTTTGTTTTTCTCTGGGTGTAGGAAGACTCGCTCTGTTTCTATTCACTAATTTTTCTACATTTGTTTTTCCTTAATCAATGGAAAAGACACAGACGACGTTCTTAAACGGTAGAATAGCCTAGAAGTTAAACACACAAATTCATTTCTTTTGATATAAAAGATTTCTATCCATCTATAAGTCGTAAGCTGCTGAGCGATGCGTTAAATTTTGCAAATAATCACCTAGAAATTAGCAACGGAGAAAAAAAATTGTTCAACATAATTGCAAGTCTTTAGTAAGTAAGTATTTATTCTGCCACAAATAAATGTACATTAGCTATGAAAATGTCACAGCAATATTTCCATTGTGGTCCCGTTATACAACACACAAAAAACAGATTAAGCCAAAGCATAGTAAAAAAAAAATATATATATATATATATATGTAAATATTTAAAAATCGGTTTTTTACAAAATTAGTGTATATTTATTAGGTCTGCAAACTATATCGAAAGAGGTAAAAAATGTCTTCTTGATGTTATGTTTAAATATGTTGTAATTTTTGAATCGTATACATTTATTTTGTGCATTTTCAAACGGATTTTAAGTGATTCATTGAGGCCTAAATACTAGGCAGAACATGTAAATCAAAATTTTAAGTAATATATTCTAGATTCACAATAAGTAGGTTCATAGGGACTGAGGAAAGTGTCCTAGGATCATAAAAAGATTCTTACTTATTTTTGGGCCAACATTAAGAAAATAGTTAAATTAGTACAGTTTAAATATACTTCTTACCAAATCTCACTGTATTTAACGAACAAACAAAACAATTCATTTAAAATGCTTATCTTAACTTAGTTAAGGGCTTAACTACTTTACAGTGAAAATAATCAAATGGTTATGACTTTATTCATCCCGACCAAAATAACTGTAATGTAAATGATCTAACTCTCCGCATTAGCCCTGTCAAGCTCTTTTTAATAAAAACAAACTTAAAAATACTTTATGTTTATTATAATACTTTGAAAACTGTTACAATTGATTGACTAGACCATCTTAAACAAATCATTTGCCTACAATATATTAACAAATCTAGACCTTGACCAAATATTAAATTGATATATATATATAATTTTTCTTTAATAAAACATGTTTTTTATTTATACCGGTAGAGTAAAGTTCAATATATCTTGATTGGTTGACATACTCACATTATTTAAGGAGTATCTCTTTTTGGTCAGTTTAACGTTATCAAAGGAATATAAATTTATGGTCTGTATGCAGCAATGTTTAGAGAGGTGCATTGAGACAAAGCAAAAGGTATAACGTGAAATGTTTGTTGATGTGTTACTTATACTCCACTTTCTGTAGGAGTCTCATAATATACTAACTGTGATGGAATATAGCTGATCATATGAATGACAATTGCAGCTGATATTGGAGAGGCAGTTATGAAATAAAACATTGCATCATAACTTTTTGTGATATCCACCAAGTAGCCAACTATAACAGGACCAGCAACCAGTGGTACTGTTTGAAAAAACATTATATTGGCAAAAGCTTCTGGCAATTTGTCGACACCAACATTGATCGAAATGATAATAGACATTTGACTTTTAGATCCACCTTCTAAAAACCCATATAAAATAATAAAAGCTGTAAAAGTGTATTGGTTTGTAACAAACAAACCAAATAATGCACATAATCCGGTAAGGAAAAGCATAATCTTATAAGCAAAAAGTTTAGAATAGATTTTGTCAAATAGTTTTCCAAGTAGAAGCCTACCAGCTATATTTCCAAGAGCAGAGTAGACAGGGAGTAGACGGGCTTGTCTAGCATTTACTATTTCTTTATATATTACATATTCAATCATGTGTGTGGAAATGATCAAATACTCAATACTCAGTAAAATAAACGATAAAAGTAAAACTAAAAACTTTTTATCTTTCATTAAAATTTTTTGTATACTAATTGAATTCTCATGTTGCATATTCTCTTGATTTGTATGTTTCCTATACATAAGACACATTGGAAAACATGCAAGAAAAAAACAGCCACCTATTATTCTCAACATAATCCTCCAATTGTAATTAGCTATAATTATATCAACTGCCGGCGAAAGATAAAGCACTGCTATGTATCCTGCACTTGTAACAGCAGCGGTTGTAAAAGAAATATATTTCTCAAAATAATCTGCAATTACTAATAGCAAAGGTACAGCTGCCATTAGCATGCCAATGCCCATCATAATACCGTGCGAGAATAATAACATATCAAGACTGTTTGCATACGAGGAAATTATTAGTGATAATGTAATACATGTGACTCCAATTAATGTAACTGTTCTGTATTCTCTTAATTTTCGACATAAAGCTGGAACAATTGGTGCAAGGAGATACATTATGCACATTGGTAGCGTTATTACCCAGGCGGTATAAGTTTTGGATTGGTTAAATTCCTGCAGCCATGTATTGTAAAATATTCCAATTATGTGTTGTATACCGTAAGATAATGAGCCAATCACAAAAGCTGATGTGAAAACCAACCAAGACCAGCCCTTATCAATTGCTGATGATGTCGAAAAGATATAGACCATCTTAGTAATTCACGCAAGGTTTTTAAAAGAAATGATTTCATATATATATATACAATTGGAAATAATAAAAAATATTTAATAGCTGTAGAATTTTTCAGCCTTATAAGAACATCATAAAATTTAAATATAATATTTAGATATAAATCTGATGATATATATTTTAATATTATGACATTATATTAATCTCATTATAATTTTTAAATCCAATTAAAATATGCATAATAAGTTTCTGAATAAAAGCTTGAAATGTAAAAACAAATCCGGTTGCCAACAATTTGTGTCTCATTCCTTCACAATAAACCAATAGTCTATACATGCCAACCTCATTGAATTTTTTTATACACACACACAAAAGGTAAATAATAAGTATTTCAAAATTAAGTTTGCTTTGATAAAAATTGTTCATCGAAATCTAAAAAATTATCACTTATATCAAACATTGGCACGCACCATAAACAAACAATCTGAAAATTTGTTCTTTTTCTTCCCTCAAATCCAGACAACAGTGCAAATGTCTCACTAATTTTGCTGTTTTAGTCTAATAACTGAAGATAAGAAGGCATTAACAGTTAGGAAATGGTAATAAAACTAAATAACTAAACCATTTTAAAACACAAACTTGGACTGAAAAATAATTGGTTTCCTATAACTACACACAATAGAGTAGAGGTCTTTTATATAGTTACAAAGGTTTGAAACAAATGAGCTTAACTATTTGCAGAATGGAATTACACTGACAATATAGTAGCACTAGGACAAATTAGTTAATCTGCTGGGGATTTCTGTAATGGACTAGATCTATATTGAAGATCTTAAGTTACTAAAACTTAGACTGTAACCTTCAAAAGCCTGATGTTAGTAAATAAAAATCCAGTTTGTTACAACAGATTTTGACAAAAAAAGACTTGGAGACTTATTATTATGGAGAGATACACATGTCGTTATCATGGAGAGATACACACGTGTCGAGGAAAGTGATTGAGTTATCAAAATCACTTTCAATAGTAAACTTTATTTTTTGGTGAAGGTTGTTTAATGAGAAAATGATCGGTTGTAAGTTTTTTTAATAGCAAGTATGTTGTCAACGAAACATTTACAAACTTGAGGCAAGTGTGAAATAGTAAGGAAAGCAAGTGAGTTGTGGGATTGCATTTAAAATTCAGCAACAACAGAAGAAGTAGGAACACCCATAGAACTACAGCAGGTTTGAGTGAAGAACTTCTAATCAAACTTAAACCAAGTTTTTGCTAGTAAGAATTTTACAACATCAAGCAGACCTTCAGGAGATATTGGAATTTGGTCTTAAAGTGTCGTTTTCAAGGTCTTTGATGATAACTAGGAAGTCATTGAAATCGGAATATTAATTTACAGCGAAATGGCAGAGTCTAAGACTGCATATTTGTCATGTTTTTATTCAATATTTTGCAAGCAGTCTGAAAATTTTTTTTGAAAGATACGATTGGGCGAAAAGGTACATCATGTTTGTGAAATTTTGGAAGGCCATAAAAGTAAAGAGCGGATGAAGCAGTAGGTTTTATAATACAGTTTGCCATCAATAATTTTCCGATTTTTTAGTGCAAAGAGTGCTGAATCCTTTTTTAAGGGAAAATATGGACCAGTGCTAATATGTTTAACCTTTAGAAATATAGTCTTTGTTATTGATAACGGCGGAACGCCCTTTGCCTGGAGGAAGAATAATTTTATCTCCTTGAAAAAGGGAGATGTTTCCCAAAAAGTAGCCAGAATAAATTTTAAACTCATGACATGAAATTATTATTCTCTGATTATTTAAAAAAAAAAAATAGCAAATTGAAAAAATTGAAAGTATGCCTAACAAAAGGTGTTTTAACAGTTTTGACTGTTGTCCTAACTACTGAAATTTCCACGATTTTCAAATCTTTCAAATCTAATAACTATGTCACACTGACTTGATTCAAACATTGGTTCACAGTATTTAAACTAATAAAATAGTAGATCTAGAATTTTGAAATGTAAGTACAGATCTCAATGAATATCATTCTAATATTTAAGTAAGAAAAACAACATAAAAATAAACTTCATCAAAGAAACGGCAGACAAAATTATCTCAGCAATGAGTACAGCTAATCAATTATAGAAAAGTTGGCTACATTAACGTATTATTTGAATAAAAATTTTGTCACATAAACCCTAATATTCAATGCGATGCTATCGAATAAATGCTAAGTATTTAATTGAAGAAGTTAGTGACTTTGGTCTCTAAAGAAGGGGGATATAATTATTAGATCATTAATAGAATTGGAGAATAATTGTAGAAAATATAAAACAAGAAGCTTTACTTCTTAACTTCGTATTCGTGGAGGGATGAACCAAAAAATTAAAAACATTCACAAAAATAAATTATCTCTTTGATACTTAGTCATTCATCTATATATTGAATTATATGGAAATTTGAAAGTTAAAGAATTATTACATACCTAAACTAGATGTCAGTTCACACTCCACCGTTCTTGGGATACGCCCTGCCTCACGTTGATTATCAGAGATAATTTCCTGAATTCTTAATAAGAATTAAATGCATGTTACTGTCTGTAATTAGAATAGCTAAGATCAAGGATAATTTTAAAAATATATGTGTTTGTCAACTCAGGCATTAATAATTATTAAAGAGAAAAAAACGCATGTCATGAGTTATAAAATTTTATTGAGCGACGTTTCAGGAGTCATGCTGCTCCTGTCATCAGGCTAGTTACAATTAAAA
>JAUZNK010091569.1:0-28897 GCA_035046665.1 Euphysa ruthae | reverse complement strand
ATTGAAGATTTTATACCTTGTGCATCAGCGGAAGTAACATCCTCAACACTTAAATATTTAACTACTGGTGTACCATTTAATAAAAAGAGGACATAAACCAATTCCTTTTCCATAACACTTGTGTCTGTGCTATCATGACAAAGAAAGCAATAATAATTTTATTAATTAATCTGAAATTAAAATTATTTTTTTCTACTTTTGCAATAAAATCAGTGAAAGTAGCTGCAGCTCTTTCATTGACATAACTTTGTCCAAATTCAGGAATTTTATTTTTAGTTTGTAGCTGTAGTAGATCTGGGTAGTCACTGTATGGTCGTTCCTTTTTGGCTAAATACATGCATGAATTAAATTTGATTCGCAAATTTTCTCTATTGCGGTCATGCATTTTCTTAAAACCTCTCGCAATTGGTCCTTGTTCAACAACTGTTTTTTGATAAACAGCTGCCCCAAGCTTACTTCTTTTTTCGTGCTCAGAGGCAACTTTATGCTGTTCTCCATTAATATGTTTTTTTAAACTGTCTTTGGTGACAGACGACGAACCTGTTTTTTTCCATTATGATGAAAAGTTTTTAAGTGCCTTAATTCCCACTTTTGGCATCTAAAAAAAATGTTTACAGAAAATTATTTCTCTCGTAATGCAAAAGTAAGTTAGGCATGTATAAATGAAAATTTTATTGCACAATGCCAAAAAAGAGGTTGAAAATTTATTAGTAACAAAGAGCTAAGAAAAAATTGTAGAAGAAAATCAAAAACAGTGATAATTTATTAAAATACAAAACAAATCATGGAAAGATAGAATAAAAAATTAAATAGACACGATTTTATATTTTTATTTCATTGGTACATTAGGTAATTTTTCATGAAATAAATTTACAAACTAAAATTAAGACATGAAGCTAAAATAAAAGATACAACGAGACAAACCTTTTTTACAGCATCATAAATAAAAGAAAAAATACTCATTATATTTCTAACATTAATCTGATAACTTTTCCATATGCAATATGATGTTGTAAAGGACACTCTAAATCCTTTTCCCAGCGCTTAACTGTCAAGAGTAATGCTGTTTTTGAATTTAATGAAGTAAGCAAGATTTTTTAGATAATGAATAATTCTTAAATGGTATCTACTAAATTATTAATATAAGCCTCGTTTGTTTAAAAAACATCTCATGAACTGCGAACTATAAATTGTAAATTAGAATTAGTTACACTTCACTCGTTTTCATTATTACCATAACTGTATCTGGAAATTCTGGATACAGTTGTAATTTCAATATAATATTCCGGATAAATAATTGACATTACTGTTTTAATGTATCATCAGCTAACAATGGCAGGTTAACGATATCTAAAAAGCAAAACCAGCAATCTTTATTTGATTTTTTTATTAAAAAAGGTTCGTAATTTTTAAAAAAATGTTGTCAAGTAAGATCGTAAGTAGCAGAAAATGGTTCGTATTTTGCGAATGCGAATTGCTTAATTCGGACTCTGCTAGTTTTTAATATTTTTGAGTTGTTAATGAACAGTGAATTCGTGGATGATGATGGAGAAGCGTGATCCTAACATGTCAAATGTTTTTGTTTATGGAAGATATGCATCTACCTCTTTAAACTTTGTTGTTTTCTTTCCTCCATTCTTGTATGAAGTAAAATTCCTGTGTGTGTCTGAGTGGTAGGGGAGTTTGGTGATGTTTGAATTTACGTGCCTAAGGGAGGATGTGGTCATAAACAAATCTGACATCCTGATGGGGGTGTGGAGGGGTTCAAAGATTTTAGATGAAATCCAACAGAGTGAGAAGGATGTTAAAAAAAACTTTATTTTCAAGGAGTTGTCTAAAACGTATGGTCCTTAAATAAATATTTCAATAAAGATATCAAGTTACTCTTGTATCTTATTTCTTTTTCGCAAAAGTTTTTGTTTCAAATGGCTTTGGGTGTATTTATGTTCAAAATCTTCCTTATCAAGTTTTGAGTACTGAACTTGATAGAATCTACTTCTAAAGAAATCTAGCTTCAGCATTTTTTATAAGATTAGGATGGTGAATTATTATTTTTACGAAGATGAAGATGATCCTTCAGTGAATTTTAGCCAAATTTTGTGTTTTGTTAATTCCTCAGAAGATTGTTTTACGGATCAAAATAACTGGGGGCACAGGGGGATATTTAGTTTATGTAACTGGGGTAACAGAAATTCCCGAGCTCTTTCAACATTTAATTTATGTAACAGTAATTTAACTTTTTGGTATAAATCTAAGATTAAAAATTTAGAGAATAAAACTCTTTCATACAGTGTTAATAACTATATTTTTAGTTTGTGTTTGTGTTTATGTTTAGTGGACTTTTGTCTTCTACTTGGCTGAACTGAGGTTATATATTCATGATAAAACCCGTGGTATGGAGAATTGGGAGGTATGATGTTTTGAATGATTATGCTTTTAATTATATTTTTCTGGATAACTTTTGGTTGGTCTTTTTTTAATATATATTTTGATTTCCATATTAGAGATTAATGTAATCGAGACAAATCTGTTAAAAAATTTATTAAATTAGGTAAGAAAATTAAAACTTTTTTCTGCTTAACAAAATATTGCTAGAAATAGAACAATTAGTCATGGGAAAATGGTAGAAAAGTGTTGAAGGAGAAAAGCACGTGTCTTGATATTCAATTTTTTCATCCGTCAATAAAGATTTGGAGAATTTATCCTAATTTATTTTAAACTTTCCTGTCATACTTTTTGTTCTCTGCTATCACTCTTAAAAATTGACTTGACAACACTAACCTTGAACATCAAGAATAATCTTTTGACTTTTCACAATGTCCTTACATTTATATGCTAGTCAGCCATTAAATTCACAGATTCACAAATTAGTAGTAGATGTATAACACAACAAGAAACTAAATGGATAAACAAGCACAAATGTGTGAACCCTTGGAACAGAAATCACCAAACATTTTTTCTTGAGCCCTTGGAACAGACATTCCCAAGTGCTTTCTTCATTAGCACTATTGATTATAAGATATAGGCGTGTAACATTTTACTGAAATAAAAAGAAAATATGGATGTAAGCGCCTACTTCTCATGGCTTCCTAATTTTTGCATAGGGTGAACATATTTGCAAGGGAAACTATAAAAATTATGTAAAATTCATTCAAGATACATTCATTAATTTTCTTACATTTTTATTGACTAAAATCTTGTCATGT
Organism: Euphysa ruthae; assembly: GCA_035046665.1. Classification (NCBI taxonomy): domain Eukaryota; kingdom Metazoa; phylum Cnidaria; class Hydrozoa; order Anthoathecata; family Corymorphidae; genus Euphysa; species Euphysa ruthae. The sequence goes on along the minus strand of JAUZNK010091569.1, from coordinate 25,691 downwards.
GTTGGCTTAGCAAGCAAATACTATCCATTATATCCGTATTTTATCCAAAAAAAATTATCTAAAAGTAAAGTAAATTAGATTATATTATAATAAATTACCAAAATCTTATTCCCTTCTGTTACTTATTTTAGGTAAGTTATAACAGATTTTATTATAAAAGCTTGTTACGCACTGTTTATGGGTAAGATACAGGGCAGCTAAAACTTGTTAGGATTCATCTGTGTCTCATCTATAGCTTAAACCTGTTGTATATGTTGCAATAGAAATGATAATTTCTTGGATCATGCGTATTTACTGGTCATTTTGAATAGTATAATTAAGTTTTTTGAAGTAGAGGAGAAATAGAAGACATTATTTTTACCCTTATATCACCATCCTAACATTTGAATGCCTTAGCAATGGGTCGTCACCGACAGCCATTTATTGCACTATTTCATATGCTTTGAACAAGATGGCTACTGACCTGGAATAGTCAGAGTTCTGTATTTCATTAGGTCCTTAAAATTTTGAGGTCCAGAGAATCTCCAACTGTTTCTGTTAGTCTATATCTTGCATTTGAAAAAGGACTTCCTATGTCTATCCTACATTTTTGCTCTCACTCTGAGTGATTAAATTTCATCATCTAATGGCAAAAAATTTTTACCAGCAAAATATACATGCTACATTCAATTTATTATTTTTAAAAACTCTAAGAAAAATAGTATCTGTCAAGATTTTTTCAAGAATACCAGAACTTTTAAGGTCAATATTCAGCTGGTTTAAAAATATGAAAGTTGAATATCATTAGGCTGTTGAAACTTATGTTTTTTGGGATACTTCTTTTAATCAAATGATCTATTTATAGGTTGTATCTAATACAATGACGCTTTGCTTTGTAGTATTTCTGGTTTTTGAAGTTCTGCGTTACATTATACCAATTGTATTCTTTAATGACGAAGGTAAGGCTTGTGATGTTTCTGCTTGTGATTACTTGTGTTTAAATTTTATTTGTTATATAACATGATTGTTCTTGTTGTACACAAAGAGAAGTATTATTTTCAGATGTTTGTCTGTTTTCTTTGAATTACTACTTTATATTATATTGTTTCTTTTGGTGAATCATTAAGTAATAGAGGTTTTGAAAAATTGCTTTCTAATTCACTTGACTTAACCTAAAATACGAGTGCGTCGTTTTTTGCTTCCAAGATTCAGTGTCTTTTTTCTTTTCATTTTTTTTTTCTTTTTTTTTTAGTGCCTTTTTTGTTTAAAAAAAAAACATTTTTTTCATTTCACCAATTGACTGACTGTTTAACTATTTATTCATTCATTAACCCTTTCATTCATTCTTTCATTCATTCATTTATTTATTTTTCTAGACGTATTTTTTAAAAGGTTAAATAAAGTTGTGAAAGAAAATTTTTTCAGTCAACGCATAAAAAAATGTGACAAATCCAAATCCTGTATGTATATTCTGTGTTTTAAACCACTAGCTTTAGAATTAGGTTGGATCATTTAAACTTCAGAATTTTATATTTTGACAAGGTGCTTAATTCTGTTGTTGATCTCGACATATTAGTCCTAACTAAAATTATTTTTGAACAATTTCATTTCCCGATAATTTTAGTTAAATTAATCTTGACGAAATAAAAGTTTTTATTTTTTCTGAAATTGCGATATAAATAAATAATAAATAATAATATAAATATAATAAATATAAATAATTCATGAAATTGTTAGTGCAAAGATATTTTTATGCTATTGTATTGAAACTTGAAAAATAACAGTTTATTTTTTTGACAAAGCAAGAACTAAGGCTGGCGCCTACCTAAAATCCTGCTTTCTCACTACATATCTAATTTTTTGAAAAATGTTGATATAGTTTTTAGTGAATTCCTGACGATGCGGGATTAACAGAATTGTTCTTTTTACATATTTTTAATTTCTATAAAAAATTTTTTATCATTTCATGATTAATTTAAATTATTTTTCTTATTATCTGAGTATATTATTATTAGTATATATCATATATATTATTATTATATTATTATTATATTATTATTATATTATTATTGATTTTAAAACTATGACATTTTAATCAACTTTTTATGGAATTAACACTGTTACTAAAGGTCTTCAATACAACATCGCTCATAATTTTCTTGATAAAACATTAACATTTGTTATTAAAAACAATGTAAACATATAAAAGAAAAAAAACCTGCTTGTTAATGAGATAAAGAAGAAAGTTTTTTTCTGATGATGAATATTTAAGAAACATGAAGTTAAATAAACCTGTTTGATGTTTTTTACTATGTATTAACTTTTGTATACTGTTGATATGTTTTATGTGTGGTGTTAATGAGGTGTCAAGGCATATTTCATTTTTTTTTTTTTTTTAACTCATGAAGTAAATAAGTTTATTTTAAAAACTATTAAAATAAAACCAAATAATCTGGTTTTTGATTTTAGGTCAGGTAAACAATTTTTTAAGGTACGATTCATATAAACTAATATCAGTAGCTTAGAATGCTAATGCATTAAGTTCCAGTGCAGCAGGTGACAAACGCAAATATTGAAATAACCTCTTATTTTAGGGAAGCGGTTAGATCAAAGACAATTTTGCTTCAGGGTTTGATTTCATTTCTATGGAAAGAAATCTCAGAGTTTTTTCACGAAGGTTTGAATAATATCTAAAAACAGAAGATTTTGCGAAAAAACTTTAATAAAGTTCTTAATAAAGTTTTCAATCTTTATTAAAGATCCTGATCAAGTGTTTAAAGAACCTCTTACCCCTAAAACAATATTTTATTATTATTTTAGTATGACTGACCTGATATTTTTACAGGATTCTTCAATATGCTTAAAAAATATGCTTTTCGGAAAGCTCGAAGTATGCCGTTTCTTGGGAGCATGGTAAGTAAATTATCTAAAGTCTGTTTTGTGTTGTCGTTTAGAATAACAATAGCTTTTTTGAATCCACACAGAGGTCAATATTTGATCCAAAATGGCAACAGGCTTTACTATATTTCTTAAATTTGTCAGTTTTGTAAAATCAAGTCTATAAATTGTTTAAATTCTATTCTTACCTGCTGGAAATATTTATTTTACACATAGCTTTTGCTTGATTTTTTATTGTAAATTATATCAATATGACTATTGTAATGTTATCAATATGACTGTTGTAATGTATGTAACCATTTTGCGTTTTCTGATAAAACTTTTCGTAGAATTTGATAGCACAACTTTTGGAGTAAAGAAAGTAGAAGGGAATAATGAAACAGTTTTAATTATTTATGTTGAATACTTTGACATTTCACTTGAAATTTACTTAGCAAATACAAAGTTGTTAGATATTTTATCTTTTTCTCATTTCGGTATTAAATGACTAATCCTCTAATAGGTTTGATGGAATAAAGAAATATAATATATATATATATATATATATATATATATATGTGTGTGTGTGTGTGTGTGTATATATCCTCTCATTTTGATTTTCAATTAAAAATTTTAAAATAAACATGCGCTTATCTTGAAAAACTTTTAAAGATTTTTAGAAGTAAAGTAATACCTTTATCAGCCAATCCATTCACAGTACACAAGTTTAGGTTACTTGGCTTGAAATTATAAACAGCTTGAATGACCCCAAAATATGTATCTATATGGTTATCCTTCAGTTATTACAAGTGAGTTGCTGAGTTTATAGATACATTCTGTTGATAAGAATTAATGTTGATGTTTAGATTTTATAATGTTATTGTTAAAGTTTTTTGTTAGTTTTATTTGGCTATTAGTACCTTCACATGGTGGAAATAATCGTCCAATAATAGCAGTTCTTGCTTCATTTGCTCCGATCGATGTACAACATTCATATATAACGGCATCTTATGTTAAATTTCTTGAGGGAGCCGGAGCTCGTGTTGTGCCAATTCCACCCAGCACAAAGTTACAAAAAGTTCGTGAATTATTTTATTATCTTAATGGAGCAATTTTTCCTGGTGGAGCTCGAGGAAATTACGAACATGCTAAATTAATATTTGATCTAGCTATTACTGCCAATGACAATGGTAATCATTTCCCAATCTGGGGTACATGTTTAGGATTTGAAACATTGCATGTTATAGCCGCTGGGGGAGATTGGAATGTTTTGAATACTACGTTTGCACTTGATATTACTCTTCCATTAAAATTCACTGAATATGCTTTAAATAGCCGGATGTTTGGTAGTATTGATGCAAAACTTTATAAAGCTTTACAAATGGAGAATTTGACATATAACCACCATGTTCGTGGTGTCTATCCAAGCACATACAAAACCATGCTGGATATTAAAAGATTTTTTAAGATTGTATGTACAAGTTATGATATTATGAATGTTGAGTTTGTTTCATCTGTTGAAGGTGAGATTTTTAAATTCCCGTTCAAGAAAATTATTTGGTTTCACGGAATTGGATTTGGATAATTGACATGTTTAACTTATCAGAAATGGTGTTTTCTAACAATGCACATAATTTGAAATAATGTCAGCTATACAATGCATCTTTGGTCAGTTAAAAGTTTTTGGTTTTCTAACAAAATTTGCTCACTAATTTGACTAAATGAAATCTTTTTAAGGGTTAGTTTTTGCTTATTGCTTTATTAACCCGTTTATTATGGTATGAAATTCTAAATCCAGGTCCTCATAATCATTGAAAGGTTTTTTACTTGGTATCATCAGGTGTTGATGTATGAATTTAATTTGGGCAACTGTGTAAATTGTTATATCGATTTTCCAAAATCCTTCAGCTGTGGGTATGAGGGTTTGGGGTGCAATCCCTAGAAAATTTTTAATATAGCTTACATTTGAGGTCATTATTTAAGGCATATTTCACCTTTCATATTGCTAATTCAAACCATTCTGTAGGTTACTTTATTGCTCTTTCAACAACAGTGTACCATTTTTATTCTGATTGTGAGGTTATTTAACTTTTAATATTCAAGGCGAACACTTTGTGCAAATAAAACAAAGAAAGTAACATAATATAGATTTAACAGTAATGTTTTTTTCCATTGACTATTAATTAAGATAATTTGGTATGAAGTAAGTTCGTAGTCATGGTTTCCATATATTTAAACATGAGTTCTATTTCGCCACCAGTCGAAGGGAAACCCAGTAACAGCTTTCCTTTTCTTTCTTTCTTTCTTTCTTTCTTTCTTAATTCTTTTTTTTTTTTACTAAAAGTTTAAATCTTCAGGTTATCATTTTCCATGTGTAAATCCATCTTAAGCCTTTCATATTTTTAAATTTGTTTTTTAGACTGGTTTTTGTCTTCTTTAGTAAGTTTAACATGCTGTTGTTAGTTGAAGTTTTTATGTTCTTATTGTGTGGGAGGTGCAAACACTTGATTTTTAATTATGTTATGTAAATACAGGTAAGGATAGCCATTTAATGTTTGTCATTTGCAACAAAGACTTTCAGTGAGATAAAAAAAATAACTTCTTTTTAATGTTGTAGTTTTGAGATAGTTTCAAGTTAAAACATAAATTAAAATGTAACTTGAGGTAGCTATTATTGCAATCGTTGTGATTTAGTCTGTACTCCGATTAGTCAAGTTTTTTATGCTATATGATTCTCCTTGAAAGTTCAGAGCCAATCAAATACTGAACCTAAGTGTCCCTAGTGGTTTGAACTTTCTTTGTTTTTTTTAGTGGCGGGTCTTGGAGTACTTAGAACTCCCATTTGTGTCTACGAAATTTGCTCAACCAAACAACCTGACCAATTAGAGCTAGCGTTGCATTACGCAATGAGTTTTGCTCAGAAACTCAGAGGCAATTAGTTTCTGCCAGAGGTCGGAGTCGAACTCGTAACCTGTCGCTCTGGAGTCAAACGTCCTACCACTGTGCCAACTCCTCCACAATCTTTTTCTTAATTATCTTAATTTTCATTGATTTATTGCATGTTTTTTTTTATCTTGATCAATCTGTTTTGGTCTTCTTTTTATATTCAAACTTAAAATAAAAAAAAAAAATAATAGTAATTTGCTGACTTTGGGAAGATTTTGGGTTTAGCACGAAATTGACCATGTAATTTGATAACAAATGAGGATATTTAAAAAATGTTCTTTCTGTTTTTTCAAGTATAGCCTTAAAATAACCTTACTTTTAAATTCAGCCTTTGATGAAGAGATTTGGTAATTTTGAATCAAGAGAACGATTCAAGGTTGAAATTGTTAATATGTTTATTTTAGCGTTCAATTATCCAATTTATGGAACTGCATGGCACCCAGAGAAAAATTCTTATGAGTTTTCCATTTTTCAAAAGCTTCCACATACAAAAAACGCTATTCTGATTGGTCAGCATTTTGCAAACTTTTTTATAGATGAGACACGGAAGAGTAACCATCATTTTCCTACACCTGAAATGGAGGATGAATATCTTATATATCATTATAAAACATTTAAAACTGGCGGTAAGTTTGGCAGGATGATGAATTTTGAGGAGATATATTTATTTCACGAGGTTTTTCTACTTCCTAAGCCTAATTGAATGAAACACTGTTAATGTGATTAAAATGATATATATCACATTTTTGTGAATAAAAATTTGGATTTCGAAGAAAATTCTTTAAATAAATACATATATTAATAGAATGTCTCTCTAGTTAAAGGGAATTTTTGAATCAATTTTTTAGATTGGAGTTTAATCGAGGCAACGCTGTAATTAAACCTGCAACCTTTTAGTCAATTATTTTGTGTTTAACACTAGTGTTTTATAATTTTATATTTTCAAAGTTTTTTGGTACATATCTTGTGTTACAAAAAGATTATTTATATTTGGAGTGTTTATTTATTTTATATTTTTTATTCTTTGAAATTGTTAGTTTTGAATTTTTTGATATTTATTGCTTAAAAAAATAACATAAACCAAAACAATTGAAGTTAGCTGACATTCATTCATTCATTCATTGAGTTTTTCTCCGAATTTTTTATGAAGACAAATGACATCATTCAATTTATTAAAGTGTTTTTCTTTTTCACCTTAAAAATATCTCATAATAAATATGCTCTGGTGTTTGGCGTGCAGCTAAACATGCTATATCTTCTAGGCATACACGGCTCCATAATGAATTTATTATATTTATTTATCCCAATGTATTTGAAATTCCAGTTTATGGAAGGCTCTTTGTATACGTTAAATCAAATTAATCATCTAGATTTCTTCTGTCACACATATTTGGTTTTATAAAAATTACTTCTGTAACCATATTAACTATTATTGATGGATGTTCAAGGTAGAGTGTTAATGAAAAGCATTTTGGCACAGCTGCTTGTTTTATCATCTAAGAAGATTATTTCAGCAAAAATAAAAATTTGACCTGCTGCTGACATAAATTACTTTGTCATTAGATGCATGCTTCAGTTGATCACAGAAGTTATTGAAAAAAGGCATAGTTAGGTGTCAGAATAAGTAGTGTTTAGGCGCCAAATTCCATTAATTTTTTTATTTGGCAAATAAAAAACAATACAACACATTATATTAAGTATTAATTGAAGTGTTTCATGATAACTTTTTTTTTTTCTTTTTTTTTTTTCTTTCTTTTTTTTTTTTTTTTTAATTTGCTCATGAAAAAAAAAAAATGTTAAAAAAAATTATTTTTCAAAGTAAGTTTTGCTGGTGGTAATTATAAATTCACCTAATTTGTTTTGTTTTAAAAATCAATGCTCAACAAACAAGCCATAAATACTGATACATTACATAAATCCAGTTTCAGATGCTATTAAGTGTTATTTTAAATATCCAAATTATAATTATTTTTGATTTTAATTTATACAAATAAAAAAAAGGTGAGATATGAGATATGAATTTATAACAGTATTTTAAATTTATAATACCGTGGTGGGTAGCAGGTAGCTACGATTTTTTGTGTTACAGATTTTCTAACTTCAGGCTTATAACAAAACGTTTTGAATTTTGTTTTAATTCTTCCGGAATTTTACAGAATAATGTTTCTAATTTTTATCATGTAATTTCTCATAATATTAACGTTCTGGCCGAATGGAGATGAGAACAATTTAATTTCTTGTTCTGTGGACGAACTGGCGATAAATAAAGCTTTGGTTAGTTGGCATATTTAAAGTAATAATATCAACAAAAAATAACAGTCATTAATAATAATCATAACTGAAAGCTTCTTTGTAAAGTATTAGATAAAAAAAAAAAACCATACAATATACATGTAAAAAAAAATTTAATTCTGAAGCTTTTATTATAAAACTATTTTAATTTAATATTTTTATCAATATAATATTTATTTTGTTAGTTTATGACATTATTTTGTAAAGCCAGGAGACTTAGTCTTGTTCTGAAATAAAGATATAACTTTTTGCTTTTACAACAAATTTTAAAATAGAATATCGTTTTCGAAGTGAAGATAGTTTATGTCATCGCAATCAAATCAAGTTTAGAAGAATTAAAGACTACGCAAGTTTAAACTAAAATATTATCCTATTTTTTAAAGTTTATGTATATTTTATATACAGTGTTTATGGTGTTTATAAAATATTGTATAGCTAGATTGAAGTTAGTAGTGTGACAGATGCCTTTCTATAATAATTTCGTTTTTAAAAAGGCGTATACAAAGAAAGAATAAAAATAGGTAAACTGTCAATAAAATAGGAACACAACTGCATAAAATGTTTATCTATTTTTCAAGATGGAACATTTGCTGTACAGCTTTTTACGCTAATGCAAGTTCTCGAGAAATCATTTTCCCATAGCTATTCTTTTTGCTGTGTCAATAGAATAGTTAAATAAATTTTTAAAAATATATTTATGGGTTATACAGGGAAACTATATATATCAGTTGTTGATGGGTCATGCTTTCTGTTTCACTCTTTCCATTATGAAGGTGCAAGCTTTATACTCTGTAAAATATTAACTTTCAGTTTAAATCTTTTATTTTAGATAATTTTAGATAATAGATTTGCAGAAATTACTGTTGTCTATTAAAGTTATCGTAAAATTTGTTAGTTGTGTGAACCGTGAATTTACAAAAACATTTGATAGTATCATTATATCAAAATGGAGATTGTTGTACATTAACTTTAACTGTGTAAATCAACTTTTGGCTACATTAACTTCAAACATCTTTCCACTCTCATTAGCTGCAATATTGCTGTATATGTTATATGATGCAAAAATATGCAATATAGAATATGTGTCTAAATTTTGTAAAAATACCGAATAACGTCCACATAGATGTTCTGAATTTTCAAAAATATTTATTGTAAAAAGTATATTTATATTTAAAAGCAGAATCAAACCGATATTGTGCAAAATCAAACTGATATTCTGCAAAATTAAACGAGCATTCTGCAGAATTAAACCAATATTCTGCAGAATCAAACCAATATTTTGCAAAATCAAACCGATATTTTGCAAAATCACACTGATGTTTTGCAAAATCACACTGATGTTTTGCAAAACTACTTGTTTTAATTTCATAAAGTCATTTAATTGTCTAAATCATTTTAAAAATTCCAAATTCCTATGTGGTTAGCAAACCATTCAATATGAAACCAAGTCACATCGTGTCACGTCACACGTTCTGCAAAATTATTTAAAAAGTGAATCGCTGTGGATCATCGTTTTGTATTGACCACTTATTCTGTTTTATCATTACCCTTTTCGTCATGTCTACATCAAATCTCTGTTGAAGTTACGAGTTTTACCAGTAATATTTCAGCTTATGACACATTGAAAGTATTCACATTCATTTTTAAGAAACAAATATTCAATAAATAATTTACGATTGCAAATAATTTTATATAATCTATGACTTAGAGAAATATAATGATAACTTTAATTATCTAAAAATCTCATTTGTTGAACCTTATTGAAACTGTTCCAGTTTGCTAATGATGCAGTGACGGCTTACCGGTCATAAAAATGAAAACCTACTCAAAGCTTTCATTGCTGAGAAAAATGGTCCATTGTGATCATCTTATGCCAAAAATAAAATTGAGTATAAATTTATAAAAGATAATTTCAATTTGAATACAATGTAATTTTTATATTTTTTAATGGGGAAAAAAAAACAAAGCAATATCAGATATTTGATTAATAAACTGATAACATTTTGCCATGTGATATGTACCTTGCCTGCTCAGAGATTAGTGTATGTAATTAATTCATTTAATTTCCTCTTATTATGTGAATAAATTATTTCTTATTATGTTACTCTGCTGACATAAATCAGACAGGGGTTAAATTCATTTTTTAGATGTAATTTATTAAATTGATAAAGTACCTATGGTTGAAAAGGATGCAGCTCAACCAGCCACCAGGCACAGTGAAGTACAATGTAAGTTAGCTCATTTACTCTTGCATTACTCTTTACAGCCATTCAAAACAATTCAATTCAATAGGTTCATTTTACATTGGTAATATACAATAAATACAATAAAATAAATAAATACAATATAAGACTATTACAAATATTAATAAGTACAAAACAATTTTTTTTATTGATTTGTGTGCAAAAAAATCATTCATTTTGGAAATATCGGTTTTTAACCTATTGATAACCATCTCAGTTTTTTTGTGACGTACGATGTGTTTTCGTCTGCAAAATTGCGTGTATCTTTTTCTTGTATGAACAGAAAAATATCGTTGATAAAAATATTGAATAAAAGTGGGCCTAATATTGAGCCTTGAGGAATACAAAGCTTAATTTGCTCAGCGTTAAATTTATTTTTACTTTTTTTTCCCTTCCTTTTAATTAACTTTTTAGGAAAATTAGTGCCTTTCTAAAAAATCTGTATGCTCCTAATTTAGCTAATAGAAGGTCGTGTTGAATGTTTTTGAGAGATCAATTAGTACAGTCCCTATTATTTTTTCTTATCTAGACTTTTTCGTTATTTTTGTAGAAGTTTTACTAGTGGAATTTGTGTAGATATTAAAACTTATTTTGCATATGCTCATTTATTTGATTAAAAATAACTCTTTCAAAAACTGTTGATATAGTGGAGAGAATCCTAATGGGCCAATAGTTTTTTTTTATTGTCAGTATCACTTTTTTGTTTAAAAATAGGTAAAAAATTTTTAAGACTTGTGAGAAATACACCGTTATTTATTGTCGTACTAATACAGTCTGTTAAGTAAATAGAACAATTTTCTTTCAGAAGTTTCAAAGTTTGCATAGGTCAGCACTTTCTTTTTTGAATTTAGTTATAATGTAAACAACTATTTTCGGTTTAACTTGTTTAAAATCAGATATTCCTTCATGATTTATAATGGTTTAATATTGATGTGTTTAAGGCCAGAATGCTCTAATCTGGAACATCTGGAACAAATCACTGTCCTTAAATTTAGGAGAAATTTAGCTCTGAAAAACTTTTCAATAAAATCTGACGTTCGTGTCAAATTAGCATTTGGTTTTTAACAGAAAATAGTTTTAAAAAGTCTGAAAATTTGATCCAAATGTCTAATTCCTAAATATGGTAATTTTATGCTTAAGAATAATCGTAGCAAATCTCTCTTCCATTGTTTTTAAAAATTTTTCTTGAAATTTAAATCATAGATGACTGTAAAAAACTTTATTCACGAGGGCCAGGTTAAAAAAAAAAAAATTTTTTTTTTTTAATTTTCAGAAAAATACGGTCCAATTTTGTCAAAATTTTGTGTAATCTTTAAAAATTTGCTAAAATCATGTTACGTTTATCTTATCTCTTTGTTTTTAAAAATTTGATCCAGGGCTCAGTCTCTAGCAATTGTTCTTTAGGTTGTTTCTTCAGATACTCTTGCAAAAATCTCTCTGCGTTACAATACCACTCCAAGTGAGCTCTCCAGGTTAAACAAACTTAACTGTACACTGCTATGGCCTGGGCAAGTAAGTATTATCTTATCACATATGACACTGATAAAAACTGTTTGTAAAAGAGATAGCTGAATTTCAGATAAATTTATTTGAAAAGATATTTTTACATGTTTAATTACATAGTTGCTTGATTTATGATCTATTATCATAAGGCTTTGTCTACATTACAATATTTTTTTATTTTTTCGCTGTGTTTGTTTTACATGATATTTATTATTTATTGCGGTGTATGTTTTGTTAGTTGTTGAGCTACATTTATTTCATAAATGGCAGCAGTCAACAAACTGGCTATGCACAAAATAGAATCTAATAAATATAAATACATAAATACAGAGAGCAATTTAAACCAAATTCAATTTTATTGCTAGAGCTATCAGTGTTGACTTCATATTTCGATTTCAAGAAACTGTTTGCAAATAGGTTCAGTGATATGATTGTAAAATAAACTGTTAAAGTTTGTTTATGGCTGTATTTTTACATCATGTAGAGGTGGTAAAATCGCTTAAAATATACTCACTGCACAAGGTTTTTTTTTTTTTAGATTATTTACTAATGAAAGTTAAGAAAGTAGAGAAGTGACGAAAGAATTTATGTAGTTGTTAAATGTTGTAGGAAAATTACCTGGCTGGATTTTCAAACTTTTGGAATATATTTTTAGTTCATTTAGTATTAGTTCCTATGAATTATTGTTTTACATATTTTTGAAAAGCCCAATCACAGAATAAGAATGTATGATTACAAAGTGGTGCCCTGGTATAGTCGCAGTGAATTATGTATGGTTTCATATAGAGGGCTACATTCAACACACATATCTACATATGTCAGATTCTCTTTTCCTATTAACTTGATAGTTTTTCACCTGGAATATATATATATTTTTAAAACTTTTTAGAAGTTACTAATATTTTCTTTTTAATTAAATAAGGGCTTTATCCATATTTCTAAAATTATATATTGATACTAACATTTTATAAAAACGATTATAAAGTATTCTCTAAATAATAATTTTTTGTGTGTGTGGGACTATTGATTTTTCAATTTATTATAAAATTTTCAAATTCTCAGTTAGCTTTGATTTTTAGGTGATTTAATTCGTGATTTACGAAGTTTCATTTTTTTTTTTTTTTTTGAGATGAAAACTTTTTATCCTACTTTTTGCTAAACTTTGGTTTTAAAGTTACTTATCTTCTTTACAAATAGCATTTTAAAGTTGTTTATTTCTTTGAGAATTAACATGTCAAAATGACAGTACCTATATCCTTTAGAAATAGCATATTAAAGTTACCTATCCTTTAGAAAAAGCATGTTAGTAGGAGTAGTGATTCAATAGATTATTTTGCTAGATTTATGTTAGAAGATAATCTCGTAGATTAACATTAAACGGTGTTTTTTGGATATTTAACAAAATTTATGCTGTGGAAATTTGACTGTTAAATTGTGAGTATGTTCATATAAACATCTTGTTGCTTTGTACATTTATTCGTTCTTCGTAATTATAAAAAAGTTTTATGAGAATTAAAATCCATGATCAATATTGTAGATTGTATTTTAGCATTTTAAATTATATATTCGTGTGTTAATATATTTTTGCTAAAACTGTTAAGCCAAACATGAAAAATGCCGAGGTTACTTAGTGATTGTATTTAATATAGCTATGGAAAACGTAAGCACGCAGTGAATTAGTAATTTTAGTGTTTAAAACCTACTCAAAAGATCAACTGAAATATAAATATTTTTGGCGGGAATCATTTTTCTAAATACGATTATTTATTACAAGAAAATAGTTTTTTACTTAATTCGTTTTCATTGTTAAGAATCACACTTACTGGGATTATTTATACTTAGCATTAAATATCTAAAAATACAGCGAATGAGGGCCAGTAAAGTATACATATATATTACAGTTACTTGGATTATTTATAACTAGTATTAAATATCTAAAAATACAGCGAATGAGGGCCAGTAAAGTATACATATATATTACAGTTACTGGGATTATTTATAACTAGTATTAAATATCTAAAAATACAGCGAATGAGGGCCAGTAAAGTATACATATATATTACAGTTACTGGGATTATTTATAACTAGCATTAAATATCTAAAAATACAGCGAATGAGGGCCAGTAAACTATACATCAAAATATTAAGTATATTACCAAAAGAAACAAACTAAATAGTAGTATCCATTTTTTGTTATGAAGGAGTATATTGCAAAAGAATATTTGTGTTTACTCATGCGGGTTTTAATTATGATAGTTGTTCCTAAAGCTAATTGTCATAAAAATGGTAGAAGATAGTAGTGAATCTACTCGTCGATGATCATTTAAATATATTTAATGTATAAATATATTAATTAATTTAAAAAATATTAAATTATATTTAATATATTTAATTTTTTTTTTCAAGCAATAAATTCACACAAGCTATTAAACACTCAAGTAAAGTTAATTCACCCAAACTCTGCGCGAGCGTGAGCGATCGTACGGGATTCATGGCAAGGCCTGTTATTTCCTAACTATCATGTCAGAAATGTTTTAAAAAGTGAGGGTAAAATCCTATTCAACATTTTAAAAAATAGTGAAAAAGATTTTAAAAACAATAGCGCTGCTATAAAAAGATGGGGTTTCTATATACAAGCCTTCTTTTTTGTAAAGTAAGTTCCATTTTGTCATCAGAAAATAAAATTAAAAAGCTAAAAGTTGTATAAAAAAGAAAAAAAAAAGTTTTAAATTGTTATTTAAAAACAACCATTAACAGGAAGAGTACAAGAAAAGCTTATTCAAATATTTCCAGCAAATTCCATTTAGTTACTTTTCAATTAGTTTATCATTAGTTAGTAAAAATTCTGTATGAACATTCACAATTCTGTACACCTTAAATATCAAACTTCCGTATATTGCTGCAGAAACCTCAACAGTTCGGGAAATATATCAGGTTATATAATTGTTTAAGTTGTTTAAATTTTTGGGGGCCTTTATCATAGCATTTACATGGTTGACTGGCAAAAATATTTGTTTGCATCAAGAGATGACCTCACCCCATAGATTGACCTCACCCCATAGATAAAGGACTTTAAAAAGTGCTTATGTCTTTCAATTTTCTTAGTTCGATAGATTTCTTAGTTAAATATTAAGTTACAAAGGCTAAATACCATTCAACACAGCCTTGTTTTAAATTCAGGTGATGTTTGAAATTTTAGTTAACTAATTTTTTCTTGAGAGATAAGAACCTGCTGAAGCTGGTATTTCAAATCTGATTTCTATTATTAATAAATAATGACTTGAAATAGATAAAAGAAATATTTTTGTGAGCTACTAAGACTTACTAGAATAATAACTTATTTTTGTTAGAAAAGCAACATATGATCAAATAAGTCAAAATAAATCATAAAATGTCAGATGTCAAGTAATCTAATAATAATTGTTTATAATAGAATATATTATGTCAAGAAATTAAAGTTCTACAAAAATGTTGTTTGATGTTTGAAAACGTTTGTCTAGTAGTTCCCAAAGTTTTTTTTTGATTTTCAGCAAGAATTTATTTTCTAGAAGTTTAGCAGAAAGTGTGAAGCATGTTGATCATGGAATTTTTTTGCGTGACGGAAGTTATCAGTAACATTTTGAAAGTTAAAGAAGCTAACAGGGAGCCATTATTAATTTTTTTATGTTGCATTTGAATTTTTCTTATTCAGTGCTACCTAAACATGGGTAAGGTGATGAGTGGGTTAAAACTCTGCTCATCCAGCAACTGCCTGCAGAACTTTTTTATTTAACTGTTGTTCTTGATAAATGATATACATTTTTAGATCTCAATTTGGTATTTTTCTCTTATTATTTTTTTTGTCTGACTTTTAGATTGTTATCAATGCTATAATATAAGGAACTAAAAATACTACATTCTTTTGCCATTTATTCCTGTTACCTTTATTAATTTAACTGTACTTGGTATTTTTTTGATGAACTCAGATACAAATCTCTGAAGTTCAAATCAATTTAACTGACCTGCTTCTAAATTTTTACCCTTGCTGAAAAAAAAAGATGGTTTGTTTAAAAACAAAATCAAAATTTTTGTTTGTTTTTCTGTTTAATCATTTGACCCACTGTCTGTTAATAAATCCTCAAAGTAAATTGTAAGCAGCTTTCTCATCACTTGATGTATATTGATTTAAAAGTTTTTGTTTTTATATTGAGTGTAGAGCAGGATGTAGAGGGTTCTTTTTTTATAAATCCTACAAATACTCACGCATAATCTTGTTGACAATTTACAAATCTTAAGCTTTTCTTTTACAAACTTTAAACAATATTTGATAAGATGCTGGCCTTCTATGTAGAAAATGTGTAAATGGTTGTTTGTTTTTTAAAGTGGCACTATATCAGCAAAATAAGTTTTTATTTTTTAACAAATTGATATTTGGAATGGCGTGGGAGAAATAAAATTCATTTGTTCCTAATTCATTATTGCATAAGGTGGGTGTGAACATAAATTGCATACGGTGGGTGTGAGCATAAATTGTAGGCAACTAAAAAATATTTGGTTCATACTGAGCATTTACTAAAAAGTTACTGTTCTTATCAAAAAACTAAAAAGTTAGTCTCTAACAAAAGCAAACTTTACTATTTTTATAAATTTCTTTAATTGTTTGTATCTTTTTCCAAAGTTTATATGAAGTTTTAAGTTGCCATGGTTATTATAGAATACATCAATAAATGCATGCTCCAAAGATTCTTACTCTGCACAGCAAAAGCCATGGTTTAGCCAAGTTCTAAATTTGCTTTTGTAATTTTCAAAACTGAATGAGTCTTTTCCAAATTTTGTATAATGGTATGTCGCCTTAGAAACTGGCAATAATTCTTATTTTCTAACTAGTTACCAGTCCTCTTTTTAAGATTTATTTAACGATTTAATAATTTCATTTGATGAATATTTTTTATGATAAAAATGGCTCTCCATAGCATTTATTAGAAATTCTCATTCCTTAGTAATGTGCATTTGAAAGTTTTTTTTTTTTTTTTTTTTTTTAAATAATTCTATTCCAAAAAATAATTGTTCTTTATTACTAAACGATTCTCATGACCATTTTCCTCTAAAAGCTTATTGAGGAGTAAATTTTGGCTAAAGCCAAGAATAATTTGTATATAAATTTAACATATCTAGATATGTGGAATTTAAGTATTAATTTATATAATTTGAACAATATCAACGTATTTCATTAATAATTTATATATTTTTTTTTTTTTGATAAAAAGATCAAATGAATCATGACCACAAAATTGTACGTAGCACCCAGTTTATCATGAGAGGGAAAGGGATTATCAATGGCCAAATTGTTTAGATGTTCAAATTTAAATTACTGCAAAGGCAATTCAATTATGACACGTAGGTATTTTGAAGGTGATTGGTTTGATTTGCAAACAAATAGCTTTGACGAACCGTTGTTTAATTTTAACAACACCTTCAAGTCACGTCATGATCCTTCTATTGTTGATATATTCACAGCAGAATATACTGTATTGAATGATTTGTCTGCTTGTATAAAGGTGAGTTTGTAAACACGAGATCTAGGTAATTGTTTGCTCTTTCTTTAGTATTTGAAAACTTTATTTTTTATCCACTTCACAAATGCAGTATGAAGTAATTATTTATTTTGAATTTCCATTTTGAATTTTTTAGAAAGAGTTTTTGAGAAAAGCACTTGGAAATGGTGCAATACTATAATCTTGCTAATACCTTCATTTTTTTTTTTTTTAATTTGTTAGTGGTCATGTCATCACCAAAACGGTTTTTGTTATTTCGTTATATATTATTATTTTTTCTGGTGATGAAATCATAAAAATCATTTTGCTGATCTCATTACCAATAACATTTATTTTTTGAATTAATTTTTATATGTGATCCCTAACCAGAGGAAAAGTCGCGTTTTGTCCCTATGCATAATTTTTGAAGAAAAACCTATTTTTTTCCAGTTTACCTACATCTATCTTTATTTTTGTGGTGTTCAGAAAACATACAGCAAACTCAAAATTTAAATTGGATCAATCAAATAAAGATGCGAGCTGTTACCCACAAATTTATTTCCATAAATCCATTGGCACATAACCCAATAAAATATTCTACTATACCAAAAACTTGGTAGTTTTTTTCCTACTGTTGTAGGTAAACATTTAGGTGTTTATATAAATAATATTTTAAAGGTGTAATATTTAGGTAGTATCAAGTTTTTTTCCATAACATTTTTGATGTGAGTATCTATCTACTAGTCACATGAATAGCAAAACTTTATCATGATGACACTATTTCTGTAATTTTTCTCGTGTCTGGTCCTTATATAGGTAAGCAAATATCTACAGGTTAATATCAATATCTCTATTAAAACAAAAATATACACCAATCCAATCAAAAACCAACCCATATACTATTGCATTAAGATTGCTAATGGTTTGTAAGGAAAAACAGCCCTGTAAAATGCTTTACTAGAGGCATCAGTTTATTACACTTCAAATACATGGATTTTTAAATATTAATTTGTAATATTGATTTATTTTATTTATATCCAATGCTTGTTTTCCCATTTTGAATTATGCATTATTTCAAATGAAAACATGATAATATGCACCTATTTAATATTAATCATGGTTACTGTTCATTTTTGTCATTGTAAAAGCAGAGCGTTTCATCTTTATTGCATAAAATTTACTTAGCAATTTTAATGCTGTGTAGAAATTATTATCTTATTGTGCTAAAATTTTGTGTGGAAGCAAAGGGATTGATATCATCATCTTGTGTATACTAATGGCTTAAGTTGGCTCAATTATTAGCAAAATGCAAAAGAATCACATGACAAATTTTAGGAGAGATTGAATTTTATTTTTTATCTGCTATAAAGATTTATATTTGGAAAATATTTTTTATACTGAATGAAAGTCTAAATCTAAAAAAGTCTTTTTGATAGATTTTTCAAAATTTCCCATAAAATCGTTATATTTTATGTCGGTTAGAATTTTGCATAGTTTACTAATATATATTTGATAATAGATTTTTTTTTTTTTTTTTTGCTTTTAAAAGGTTCTATAATGCTGTGAATGGACCATACCGCTTCAAAATCAAAGTATACTTCTGTCTCAAGATGGCCTTTTTGATTAAATATGCCTTTAAAATGAACACCCATCTTGGAGAAACAATAATCTTGTAAAAACACTTCGTCCAAATAAACTCTAAATTTGTGAATGTTTTTCATATAAACTTCCTCTATGTTGGACATCTTTCAAATAAACTTCCTCTAAATGAGTGGATGTCTTTCAAATAAACTTCCTTTAAATTATTGGACTTCTTTCAAATAAACTCCCTCTAAATTTGTTGATAACTTTAAATAAACTTCTAAATTAATGGACATCTTTCAAATAAACTCCCTCTAGATTAGTGAATGACTTTTTTTGAGTAAATTCATAGTATTACATTGCTCATCATTTTGTATTTGGTCATTTTTGGCTTCCCAGGATTAGTTCAGAAATTAATTTACAAATTTAAAAAATTCTTGTTGCCTAGTTATGGACCCATGCGCCATACTTTTATCAAAATGTTTCTACCTTTTTTTTTTTTTTTTTTTCTTAAAGTTTAACTTATAACTTCTTTTAAACAGGAAGTGAGGTTTGGAGATTCTTCAGAATTTTGTAAGCCTCAAGGATAAGATGTACCATGTTTAAAAAGCTTTTAAAAACCTATTTTGGGCCAGTAGAACCCAAGCTATGGCCATTTTTGTAAATGACATTGTGGTGGAGATAGGAGTGTTTCGTGACATAATAAACACTTATGCAAACAAACTTGGTTTTTTACAACACACATGCCATCTTGTTTAGCATTTGGATGCTTTAATACAATTGGAAGAACTGCTACCAAGTTACTCTACAAAATACCTGATCCAAAAAAGGATAAAACAAGAGCTACCTTTAGTTGCATATCATTTCCCACTTTTTGGAATATACACAATTTTCTAGCTAGTAGAGATAGAGTAATATGCAGTGCTCATTTTCACGTTGATTGCTTTAAACTTGACATGAAGTATGAATTAATATCCCATCTTATGAAAACTAAGAAACGAGATCTTATTCCTGAAGCTGTACAACTGTAATAAATGAAATTAATAATATATTAAAATATCTGGAAAAATTAATTCAAGAAAAAATTTTTTTTGTATTTATCAAAATTTTCTCAAGTATTTATCAACATTTTCTCATTATGTTGTAAGTTCTGTAGTGTAGCGTTTGTCACGTTTGTTTCACATGCAAAAGGTCTCCGGTTGGAGTCAAGGTTTTTTTTTTTAAAAATATGACAGTTTTCTTTTTAATTTAACATGGTTTTATTAATAAAAATTTCCATCTTTTGATAATACAGGAAAGAATTCACAAGTATGTTGAACTAAGAAACTTTTAGTTGTTTTCAATCAAGTTTTGGAACAGATTTATAATTAAAATTTTTGACCTTCATATCAAGCTTTATTTAAAGATTGTAAAATCATTCTGGAGTCGATCAAGCCTAGGAAACATTTTTTTTTTTGGTGCGCAGAAAATTTCAACGGTTATCCTGAACAATTAAAACAAATATGACATATATCATATATCAAACAGACACCATTTGTCAGAAATGTTTCTGTTTTATCCAAAATGTGCTCATGCTGTTAGCGATGACGAATCAAGAAGAAAAAAGTGGATAAAAAAGAACAGCCCTGCTTTCAATGCAATCAAGAAAATAATATTAGACAAAAGAAATTTGAATGCTATGGACCACTTAACTGATGTATGACATACCGGCAGTCACTATTAATGCTATTACTCATGTTAATACCACTTTCATCTGCGAAAGTAATTTTTAATAATGAGTATAAAATTCATTTGCGTTTATGATGTCACAAATTGAAAAATCACGGCAATAATCCTAAAACTTTAAAAGTTTATAAAGCATTGAAAATTCTTCATCCCTAATAATTTTCCCTTGAAAAATATAAGCCAAATTTAAGAATAATTTCGCTTTTTTGAAATTTCCATAAAATTTTTGTTCTTTCACAAAATTATAATAAAATTAAAGCTGAAAGTTGCAAGCACTGTTTATGTTATTGTTGGACATTAATCTACCTGAAATGTTTAATTACAACCCACTGAACAAATATGGAGCCTAGAGTTTACTTTTGGTTGAAGGCTGATTTTTCTGTTAAACGATTTTTTACGGTTGAACTCCCTATCTTCTTCAAGGTATGTTTATTTTAGTTTTAGTTTTGGAAACCTTTAATTTTTAACAATGTCCAGGAAAAACATACCAAAGCAATAGTGTTGCTTAATAAAATATGTCTTATATGAATTATGTATATTTAATATCCTACCAGATAAATACAATTTCCGTAATTTTACAAATAATAATTACAAGCACTCTTTCAATGCTATTAAAACTGCCCTGAATTACCACCTGGTCATAAAAAAAGCAAAAATAATAATTAAAATTTTAATGAAACAAAGGCTTTAAATTTATTTAAAAGTAAAAACCAGTTCTGTGATATTTCCTTTTGTTTCAATTTGAAGCTGCAAGTTATAAACAGATTATTCTGAAATAGACTTTTTAGAAATAAATGTAGTTTATGCTTTGCTTGTTTAATGCCTAATATGATTGGTTCATACCCCCCTGGATTCTGGAAAAGTTTTCATTATTTCAGGAGGTTTACATTATTTAGTTGATTGGTGCTATTAAAGTACTCAATTTGGCCAAATGAAGCATTAAAACTAATCGATTTTATATTGGTGAAAGAATTTGGTTAAATATATGAATGCTGGATTATTTATACTAGTCTTTCTAACAATAGTGAGCTTTTGAGTTTGGAAATATAGATTTTTTTTTTATTAAGTGGTAGTTTTGGCTATTAGTTTTTGGAGAGCAACATTGATGAAATACATTATGTTCAGAAAATAACTTGTTTGGTTAAAATTTAAATATATATTGGTATAAATGTATATTGGCGAGGATTGCTGCTAATCGAACTGATTTAAAAGTTAATCTTTCAAAGCAGAAAAGAAACTATATGTAAAATTATTCAAACGGTTGTGGAAAAAAAAAATCGCGTCAGATTTCATTGCACACGAATGCTGCAGACGAGTCTTATTTAGGTCTAAGGTCTGGCATGCTACGTATGCTTTCGCTGATAAAAATGAGGTTTTTAGAATGAAAAATTGTTTTCTTTATTTAATTTCTGTAACAAAAGAGTTAATTGCTGACTGCTTCATTGTTAGACGCAATTATAAATATAAGGTAGTTTACGTTTTTTTGAAATTTTTTTAAATTATTTCATCTATTCCTGTGTTGCTTCTATACCATATGTTTGAAAACATTGTTTTGATAACAAATCATGCACTTTAAATTCTACAGATGTTTTTCTCCTTTTGATGATTTTAAAAATTTAATCCCTTAGTTTTCAAAAAACCAATTAATTGTTTTTTGCCTGCATGTTCCTTATTATTTTTAATGTCAAGTACCAAATTAGTCCCTCCATTATAACTTGTGATATCACTGTGTATCGGAAGGAGGGAGTTATGCATAAATGTTGTAGACATGGTGTCCAAGCTTTACTAGAGGTAAAAAATTAGGGAGCCCTATTCTTTTAGAAGAGGCTATTTTTTAGGAAAAGCTTGGAATCAGTACATGTTTACATTCAGTATATATTATAGATTTATTTATAATTATATTTATATATAAATATATTTATATATTTATTGAATATTGATTGAGTTTGATATTTCCAAGTTTAACAGTTTTGGAATGTGTTAGAATTTTTTTTGATAATTTTGAATTTCAAGGTAAAGCTAAGAAAGAACCCACAAGATTAATTGTTAGAGTGGAAACATAGGTTTTAAACATGGCTCTGCTATTTGGCAAGTAGCTTATTAAATTTTAATGAAATTAAATTTTAATGACACTTTAATGAAAGATGTATAGATTTAAGTTTGGTTTATATTGATATAGTTTCTTTTTTTTAGTGTCAGAATCGTGAGTGCAGTTATGAATTTGTTTTGACATCCATAACTATTCTTTTTATATTTATTCAATTGCTTTCTTTATTTCAGACTTTGTTTGTACCAGACAAAAGCAGCAAAAATGATGCTTCTGGTGATGCTTCTATTGATAAACTTTCACATGCTATAACTTCTCCTCCAAACACACTTAAAATAGCTTCTTTTCCACCTCCGTGTAGAGATATGGTAAATATACTAAATTTAACAATGAATTTTGGTAATAAATACTGCTAGATATGTTATGTGTATCTTTGGCTCAGGATTCATGTGTTTTGATTGCACAAGAACTCTCCTCACTGTATTTTTTTTGCATTGAAATGAAATCAATTAGCGTTTAGCCCCCTCTAAATTGGTTCTGCCTCAGAACCAATGATTTTCTTTACCATAACCACAAACCTATGGGTCCTTCTGTAATAAATTAGAAAACCATTTGTTAGTCCCAAGTTAAATATACATTGGAAATACGTTGTTACTTTACTTTCCTTGACATATTATTATATCGTTTTTTACTATCAGTGTATCGATACGAGAGAATATAAAACTAAGCTGTGTGAAACATATTATATAATATATGTTTATAATAATTATGACAAATGAATATAATTTATATTCATCAAAAACAAAATAGTAAATGCTACAGTGGAGGAGCAGAAAATAAAGTTTTTTTTTTTTAATATATATATTTATTTTTTTTGAATAGTATCTTTGGAAAATATTTCCCCTTTCTCATGCTTGCCTTTTTCTGGTGCTTTTTCTTGATATTGCTGGATTTCCAGCCTCTAGGGTTGATAGTCTATTCATTGAATTTTTTGGTTGTTGGTTGATTTGCATGGATTCATCATTTATTTTCAGACTTTGAGTCCAGATGATAGTCTAGAACGTTTATTAACAGAAGACATTCCAGAGCATGAAATATCACGGAAGTATCTTCGAATCAATGCGAAGTATATCACTGATGGCCAGGTGAGTGTATTAAATAGAACATATTTGGTTATTAGTGATATATGTATACCTCTCATTGTTTTTCAAATTTTCCAAACCAAAACCAAACTTAATATTTCTTCAAAGAAGAAAACTCTCTTAGAAATTTTAATTTGTAATTCCTATTTTGTCTTTTTTAAACTTTTATCCAGACTGAAGATCTTTTTAGAGAAAAATGTCAGATTAAAAATTTTCAAACAGTAATTTCACCAAGGTGTATGTTTTGTTATGTTTCCTGTCTTTCCTGTTTTTCCTGTCTTTAATTCTTCTTTAGATAGCAGCTTTGACTTTTTTATGTTATTTAAAAATAAAACTTTGTTTAAATTTTATTTGAAATATAGCAGCTTATAAGTTAATATACACAAATAATTCAGGTTCTTTTGATCTAATTTGTAAAGGGATCGTTTTAAGAAATTTACCCTTTTCTTTTAAATTCAAAACAAATTTTAAGCTATGTATCATATGTGGATGTTTTATGTCTCTTTTTTCAAAATTAGGAGGTTGAAATAATAAAAATCAAGATTTTGATAATTTTATTGCTGGTTAGGTCTTCAGAGTTAATTCTGCTTAGCATGTTTTAAGAAAACATTTGAAGCATAAATTTCAACTTTTACGTTATTTTATAAAAAGTTTAAAATTTGCTTGCAACAGATTATGTTTTTTAACTAATTCAGCTTGTCTGAAAATGGTAAAATACTCTGACGCAAATTTTGCAGATCAACAAATATAGACGACTTTTTTAAAAACTCATTTCTTATATTCAGTTGTAAAGTTATATAGTTTCTCTTTAATTTAAAAAAAAAAAAGACCTGGGAACAATTTTTTTAAAACTTATACGAAACCGGTACAGAATGAACGCTAACAAAAATTTGAATTTTTTTTTGGAAAAATGGTTGCGAAAAATGATAAAAATGAGAAAAATCATCTTACTCTGATATCATTGAAAACTTGATATATATATAAATATATAAATATATATATATATATATAACTTTACAGTGATATATGATAAGCAATACCTTTCACAAAAATTGCTCCGAAATTTACGATTGCAAAATATCCCAATAAAACAGTTATGCCCAATTATGCTACACTGTTCATGTTTGGAATTGAGTTCAAAGTGTGGAAGGATGACCTCGTCTTGGCTTAGGCTCCTGTACTGGGAGGGAATCTTCTAGGGTTTCAATATTTATATATATATATCACCGATTTGTTTGTTGTCGAGGTCACTGCTTTCTATCATCCTTATCTGACGACCCTTTATATTCAATTTCAGATTCTGATGTATCAAAGTCATTATAATCATAATTTTCTAACCAATTAAGAGTTTTATCAACAGCATTGTTGTCAACAGCATGAACCAGTTTAATATAACTACGACTAGTGTACCTCTTAGGTGGATTTCAAGAGGAGCATGGTTTATCATCCTCCATTTTTAAAAAGTTATTTACAAACCATCTGTTGATCAGACATGTGCAGAAATGACTTTATTTTGAAAAAAAAGTGTTACGTAAATATGTCACCTAACCTTAAAGCTTTAATCCGAATATTCATTGAGAATTTTAATTTTTTGTACGAGCCGCTCCAGGTGCTGAATTATTTAAGATATCTAAATTTTTCTTAATGAATTAAAATTTTCCCACATACCCCAAATATTCTGGCCTTAAAAGCAAATATTTTAAACAAAACTTTATGGCAGTAAGTAAGCACTCTATCTGATATGATTGTTATTCACGCTTTATAATGAGTGGCTGATATGATTGTTATTCACGCTTTATAGTGAGTGGCTGATATGATTGTTATTCACGCTTTATAGTGAGTG
>JAUZNK010091558.1:0-12463 GCA_035046665.1 Euphysa ruthae | reverse complement strand
TCATTGCAATTCCTTGCTGAAGAGAAGTTTACCTTCCAAAAGTCGATCTCAACTGTTATCATGGAACACGATATTCCAGAATCCTTAGTCTTAAATTTGGATCAAACACCACTTTCATATGTTTCCCATGGAAAGTACACGTTCAATTTCAAAGGTGCCAAGAACATACCAATTAAGGGTGTTGACGATAAAAGGCAAATCACCGGAACATTTGCTGTTTCCCTTATGGGTAAATTTTTGGCTCTCCAACTCATTTACAAAGGAACAACTAAGCGCTTTCTACTAAAATTTTAATTTCCCAAGTCATTCACAGTCAGCTTTACTAAAAACCACTGGCCAAACACTAAGAAGTCTATCGAGTTTTTCGAACAAATTATCTTTCCTTACCTATCGAAGGTCAAAGAAGAAATTTGATATCCAAAGGAGCAGTGTTCTCTAATAATCATGGATACATTTAAAGGTCAGGACAATGATACACTTAAGGAACTATGTGCAGAAAACCATTGTGAAATAGCTATTGTTCCACACAATTTGGCCAATAAATTTCAGCCGTTGGACATCAGCGTTAACAAAATCAATCATCCAGAATTTTTACAATGAATGGTTTTCGAATGCAGTGACAACGCAACTTAATCAAGGCGTTGCTCCAACTGATGTTAAAATTTCGTCCAAGTTTTCGGATCTCAAACTGCTACATGCATCATGGATTTTCCAGGTCTATGAACATTTATGCACACAACCAGAAATGATTACACAGGGATTCGATTCTGCATGAATTACTGAGGCTGTCAAAAATGCTCAACATATATGAAAAAGTGGAAAATCCTTTTAGATGTTAAAAAATAAATATGTTTAGAAATTTTTCGAAATTTTTATTTCCACCAGCTACGTTTGGAAAAAATTTTTGTTTGGACAAAATTTTTCGTCGGACAAAATATTTCGTCAGATAAAATTTTCGACGGACAAAAATTTTCGCCGGACGACATTACAGCACTTGCAATAACGCCAAACAAAAAAAATATTTTATCAACATAAATGTCAGAAAAAGCTAAGTTTAGCTGGCTGTTCATCGTCGAATGCCAAAGTTGCTGACGCAATTGATTTATGGAAAAAACGATCACGTGACATAATTTACTAAATCTTACAAGAAAAATTTGATAAAATAATTTGCGGGTATTTTAAAAAGTTAAATAAAAACACAAAAAACAAAGGAACACTTATAAAAAATCCTAAATTAAAACTGGAATATGTGAAGAAGAGTTTCAAGTTCAAAGATGCAATCGTGTCTAAGAAACATCATTTGGAAATTCAGAGGCAGTCACATGACAAAAAATTTAATATTATTTTAAATAGATATTTCGTAAATGATTTATAGCAAAATCTTTTGTAGTTTTATAGAGTTTAACTGGAACCTATTGATAGCAGTATTATTTATTGAAATGGCAATCCTGTATAACTATGCCTTCATAAACAAAATAAACAAATTCAGATTTAAACCCAGACCCACACGGACGGGAGTCAGATGTCTTACCAACTGAGCTAATTGAGCACTCCAGGCTAAGATTGAAAGTAAAGAGACTAATATGATGGATAAATCTGCCCATTTATAAATTTTTAAAGCTTAAGTAAGAGAAGGCTTAGGCTCAAAGAAGAGAACATGGGCGCTTTAGTGAAACGATCACGTTGGTTTTGTTTGAAATTTAATTTTCAAAATTTCCAGCCTTGTTTAATCTCGTTTATTAATTTTAAACCTATGAATCTAACCCTTTTTGCGAAACCCCTGAGAATTGTTTTTGGGCTCCTGTTTATCATACTTCTAACGTAAACTCGTCATGAACTCATGATAAAACTGTTCTTAAAATTGCTTTTAATCGCCATGCATCAATAATTTCGAAAATTGTAAAGGGCCGAATTTTTCCGTTGCGAACTAACGCCTGCAAAACAGCAAATAACCAAAAAGGCCAGTTATTGTGCACGCCTTAAAAACAAATTACGACGTATAAATTTATAAACAGCAACGTAATCAGCAGCAGCAGCTGTAGCAGTATTAGTAGCAGTAGAAGTAGCAGTAGTAGTAGTAGTTTATAAATTGTCGTTATTAAGTTAGAAATTATGAATGAAATGAACAAAATGTTAGAGGTGCTTTAAAATTGTTCATAAATAATATAAAAAGTAAATATCAATAAAGACACGGATAACTCATAGAAAACCATTGCAGGTCTTATCACCGAGAACCGACTTTCGGCCTGACAGTGTTTGAAATTTTGAGCAGTTTTTTACTGTATTATTATTATGATAGATACACAACGAACATTTTTAAAATAATATTTGTACATTACAAGAGGAAGAGATATAGATTCTTAACATTTTCTTAAAAAATGAGAAATTTTCGAATTCATAACAACGGTTTTTTTCTACAAATAAGGGCCACGGGATGATATAAAAAATCTATCAAAATTTGTTCTGACTTTTGGTTCTACTAATAATTGGCGTCGGAGAGTATATCGGTTTAGTGTTTTTAATATATATATATTACATAAAATCTTTGCTGATATTTTGTTTACATTTGAACATGGAAGTGAGAATTTGAGAAATATTTAGTTCATAAACATTTAATATACTCATTGTATCACAAAGGGTTTGGAACGAGTGAAAGGGTATTTAAAATTATATAAAAATACCGTGTACTTCTGACGACGATAGAGAGTTTTTACTTATGTGTACTAACCCATGCTGTGTTTCCACAACCATAACCGATGTAACTATGACCAAAAGCAGAACCGAGTTATTGGCGTTAAAAGATTTTTTAACATTGGTCTTGTTTTATAAAGAATGCTCTTCGAAATTGTAAAGGATTACTTAGCAATTTGCGCTTTCCAATTTACATTGTCTTCAATAAAGATGCCAAGAAATTTTGGTGCATAATCCCTTTTATTGCGTATATTTTCAATTTGTAATAATGGTAAAACTTTTGGAATGAGCATTTTCTTACCTTCCAGATTAAAGATAGTAATTTTATTATTATTATTTATTTATTTTTTTTTTATTTAAGGGTAATTTGTTTGTTTTAAACCAGGAAGAGACGTTTATTAATTCATCTTTCAATCTTGAAAATAATTTATTGATGTTTTTTGTCAGAAAGAAAAAAATTTGTCGTCATCTACAAAAATTACTGTTGACAATTCAGGTGATGCTAAGTGATGATCATTTGTATAGATAAGAAATAACAAAGGGTCTAGTATTGATCCTTGAGAAACCACACAGGCAATATTTAAAAATTCTTTAGAACTATGTTTATTGTTGTTTTCTATTTTTAGGTAGCTTTTTATCCATCTGTTTGCATTACCTCGGATTCCATAAATGTCAAGCTTTTTAAGTAGAACAGTATGATTTACAGTATCAAAAGCTTTTGATAAATCAATGAAAACACCCACTGTAATCTCATTCTTCGCAAAAGCGCTAGTTATCTCATTTATAAGTTGAAATAATTCATGTTCAATTGAAGTATACCTCTGGAAACTAAATTATTTTTGAAAGAAGATATTATTCTCCTCAAAGATGGAGTGGATCCTATTGAACATAAGTTTTTCAAGAATTTTAGAAAAAAACCGGTAGAACGGGTATAGATCTATAATTACCTAGCAAAGAAATATCACCAGATTTGAAAATGAGACACATTTGAGCTATTTTTAGATAATCTGGAAAAACGCCATTGCTTACAGAGTTTTTAAAAATAATAAAATGTTATTACATAACATCAACGATTTTATTACGAGTCACCAGCTCCGCAAGATTTATATGCCATTTCAAACTTTTTGAAGGTGACTTCAAAATTTTCGATAAAACGTTTTTATAGTTTTCAAATGATTTATTTCCAGCTGGTATTTTGCTTGTAAATCTATTTCCAATATATTTAAAAATAAGCTTATTTCTGAAATACATTTAGAAATATTTTCTACTAAAATTAGGAACCTTCTTGAGCAAAATTTTTACTCTTGTATTTTATATTTCATATATTTTGCCCCAACTAAATTTATACAAAATAGTATAATTAATTAAATTTATTTACATTCAAAAATTCTTCGTAATTTATCCGACCACTCCGATCTAAATCTGCATACGACATCATGTCCGAGACTTGCTTTTTCGTAAACACGAATCCTAAGTTCTTAAATGTCTCGCTAAGTTCTTCTTCTGATACGGAGCCATCACCATCCTTATCAAATAATTTAAATGCTCTTCTCAATTCATCGTTTGGATTTCGTTTTCTAAATTGCTTTTCCATGACGGTGGTAAATTCACTCAAACTGATAACACCATCACCGTTTTTATCCAAGTTTTTCATCAGATTATTCAATTCTTCTTGACTTGGTGTAAATCCGAGCTGACCCAGCACATTTTCAAGCTCTTTAGTAGCTATTTCTCCGTCTTTGTTTGCATCGAATAATCGAAATGCTTCTCGATATTTATTCAATTCAACTTTGTCACACATCATGAAATTTGTGTAGGTAAAGAAATTTTAAATCTTGCTGACTTTTTATATTGGTATTGATTGAAAAAAATGATAGATGTAAAATGCAATATCTTTAACGAGGAAAAAATTATAAATACTCATACTTCTCTAAAAAGAGGATTAAACCTCCTACCTATCATAAAAATCATAACCTTTGTTGGCATTTGATAAGGAATGTAAATACGCTGACTTTAAGTAACAAGTAATCAATTTAAGTAATCAATCTCTTTTTGCAGCTGGAGCTCATTTGGTAGTAACGCGAAAAATTCTCTATAGTAAGGAAGTGATTTTTTTCGCTGAGTCCGTAGAAAATTCGTGCCTATTTCCTTGCTTTTTTTTTATATATTGTCTCGCCTTCCCATTTCTTTATTATTAATATTTGAAGAGTAGAGAATAATTCAATCGAGATAATAATTACAAAATCGAAACCGAATCAAAATTAATTTCAATAAACTGTCGACAGAGAGCTTTACTTAAGCTTTACAAAATAATCAAACATTACATTCGAATGTTCTTAAATATCTATGGTTCTAATTTAATTTCGTGTCTTTAAACATTTGTTTTATAAACAAGAAAGTTAAATAAAACTTTGCATTATTTTAAATTGAAATATATTTTTTAATTCACTTTATTGTATCTTTATATATTTAGTTTTAAACATTGTATAAATTATATGGTGACAATCACTAAGCCCAGTCGCCACTAAATGGGAATTCTTAAATAAAGACTTTGCGTTTGTTAGAATAATATCGATTCACGTACCGCGGTGTTGGCCTTTATTAAGTTAAACAGATTTAATTACCCACGAATTTTATCAGGTGTGAATTACTGGGACATGCTGAAACTCGGATAGAGTTCCAGCATGTCCATGTAGCTTTTAAAAGCATTAATCTTTACACTAGGATACGATTTAAAAAACGATTGACTATTGTTATTTGCACGATCATTGAAAACACGGAGTTTTATTCTACAAGCCATGCTGTCAGAAAAAATCACGACTTTTTTGTTTGTATTATTACCGAGCACCTCAGTGATATTATTAAGAAATTTTACAACCTCTGTATAGCTTATATTTCCAGGGACTATATTAACATCGGAAACAGTAGTAACAACAGAGCGTGTAGGAAGATTATTAAGCGCAGAATATCGATTTTTTGCATTTATTATTTGTATATTTTGTAAGTGTTTTTTACTTTGTCTATGATGATTAAATTTATTTCTATTATTGTTATTGTTATCAGCACAATTATTATGACGTTTTCGTTGTTGATGAATAAAATCTATTTCATTACTTATGTTACTGGGCAATAGATTTTTATTTTGTACGACACTATTAGTTTTTTCTTGTTATTTCTATTTAATTGATTTAATCATCAGCTTTTTGATTTTTTGTAAGTAACAAATGTCAGATACTAAAATATTTATATATATGTATTTTTTTTATTTAGACTTTCAGGATGCTAATTTTTTTTTTCAGAAAGTTTAAATGGTCATTATCGTCAGCAACAGCCTTCTCATCTAGCCCTGAAGAGCAGAAATTACTTAAGTGTTCTTTTAAGTCATCAAAAAAGCTCGTTAAAAATATCTGCGTATATATTAGATAGTATTGACACGTTTATACTTTCTTGAGAGACGTCTGTTTCATTGACCAAGACATTCTCTAACGTTTGTAGCTCAATAACCGCGATTGACAGCAATCTTTTTTTGACCATTTTATCAATCGAGCTATATATTTTTTCAGCTTCGATATCTGGATTTAAACTTTAGAGATAAACATTGTTATTTTGTCCGGTTTCTTTTTTTTTTTTTTTTTTTTTTTACTGATTTAATAAAGTTTATAACATTTGACATAGTAGTGAGTGACATTTTGTTATGAATATAGTGTAAGTACTCCAATTTAAAAATAGAATCAATATATATATATATATATTAATAAACTTATTTATCTAATGTTATAAATTACCACGATTAAAATTAACGCCCAATCAAAACAAACATTAAAAAGAATTTTAATGGTTTTGTTTCAGAATTTAATTATTATTTAAAATATATATATTATATATATATATATTATTTTAAATAAACAAAAATTTTGGATGTTATACTTATTCTGTTTATGAATATATATTTTAACTAAATCGCGCTTGTCAAAATTAAGATTTTAAGCGGTAACAGCAAACCTTTTGTCAGTCAAGATATTCTTATGGAGCTCATGAAAACAGCGTGCTCAAAAAAAACCTTGCAAACAAGTCTGGAAAATTAGAAGATATACAGGCTTTTAAGGCACAAAGAAGTTTTCGTGTTATCTTGTTCAAAGAGAGAAGAAATATTTCTAGAGTTGTCATTAAGGATGGAATAAAGTCTTTTTGGTCAGCTCGTAAACCATTTTTGTCTAGTAAGCCTTTAAATACCAAAGAAAAAATTATTCTCTCGGAAAATAAAAATCTTATTTCTGACAATAAACTTCTTGTAGATATATTTAATAGTTATTTTGTCCATATCACAGTTGTGTTAAATATCCAACCATGGATATTACCAGATAATGACAGCGTTTTAAAAAGCCCTCTACTCTATATCATCGCATTTCAGATTTTTCTTCTCATCTTAATATTTGGTCAATCAGAGAAAAAATACCGTGTACAAATACTTTTGATTTCAAGCAGGTGGAAACTAGTGAAATTTATGATATTGTCATAAACATGAAAAAGGGCAGTGACGACATTCTACTAATGGTTCTAAAATCGTTGGCTTTTTATCACTGCTCCAACATAACTGATTCCATTTAATACTTCGATAATTTACTTTTCTTTTCCAGATGAACTTTAATGGATAAGTATAATTCCTGTTCACAGAAAATATATTGCCCTAGGCAAAGAAAACTATCGCCCTATTAGTTAAATACCTACAGTGTATAAATTCTTAGAAAAGGTGATTTTCATACAAAATACTCATTTTTTCAGTGATAAATTTTCCCTTCTCTTATGTGGTTTTCGCAAAGGATTTTCGACTCAAAATACTTTGTTTCCTTTAATTCAGAAGTGGCAAAGTTGCATTTCATAAAAAGCTACTTGTGTTCAAGGAAACAAAGGGTTAAGTTGGTTTCCACTTTAAATAAGTGGTTGTATAATTCTAGATGTGCCCCAAGGCTCAATATTTTGGCTTCTTCTTTTAAATGTTTTCATAAATGATATGCTCTTTTTTTGTTTTGGATTGTGATATTTGTAACTTCGCAGATGATAATAAACTCTATGCTTGTGATATTTCTTTTGAATATGTGTTACCACGTCTGTACAAGGATACACTCAAATTAAAAGAGTGGTTCAAATCAAATTCTATGGCAATAAATCCTGCAATGTTTCAAACAATGTTTTTTGAAGTGAAAACTCCTTCCAGTAGTTTTACTTTATTTGATGAGAAAATTGATGTTAGAAAAGAATTTAAACTTCTTGGTGTTTTTATAGCTTGTAAATTAAATTTTTCGAGACATGTTAGAAAGTTTATGTATGTAGGCTCAATAATAAACTGAGCTGTCTGATTAGACTAAGAAGAAACTTGAATATCACTCAGACAAGTACTCTCATGCGTGCAGAGCTATGTTTTAACCGAAATCTTGATTGCTGCCAAACGAGAAAATATAATGTCTTTCACTGTCCGCAGCACAAACTACCAAGCATAATATTTTTTTTCTACTTCTTAATCGTCATTTACAGTCCACGCAATCATCATATTAACTTTCAATTATCACCTTCAAAAACTTTGAGCTTACTACCGACCTATATAAATGCTAGGATTTAATTTATCTGAACATGGAAGCAATTTATCTCCGAAAACGTTCCTAAAATAATTATATTATTAACTCATAATTTTTTGAGTTGGAAAATTGAAAAATATCTGAAATATTAACACTCGTTCTGATATTTCAGTCAGTGTTAATACACAAAAAGAAAATATGATTATATGGTTGATAGGAATTTTCTATCAAATTAAATGCGACATCTAAATAGCTGATAAAATTTGATTTCTTGTCAATCTCTACTTGAAAGCAAATATCCTTTATATGATAATTCTTGTCATTGAGTTTAAATTGTACAGTCCAACCAATTTTCAGCAGTCAAAACACCTTGCCATCTAAAGAAGAGTGTGTGTGTACTTTTTTCCCTGATTTGTTATTAAAAGATAGTAGCCATTTCCTAAAGTGCTTTTTGTTTTCGAAAATTTTGGCCGTTTCTTTTACATTGGCTTTTGGGGAAAATATCCACTTCGTAATCAAGAGGAATTTGAAATCATTTTTGAAAACCAGTTACTAAACAAAAAATCAAAACCAATATGATAATTAATTCTTGCTAGCTAACAAAAACGCACCTGATCTGGTTCAAATTTTACCATTTTGTTATTTATTAAAAAAAATTTTAAATCTATTTAAAAATGAAAATTATTTCATAGTGAAAAATTAAATTGGAAAATAACATTCAAAAAATACTCAATAACCAATACATAAAGGTTTGCGAAAGCATGGCAAGCTTGTTGGCGAGCCAAAGTAAAAAATGGCATATGGAAATTGTTGGTAGAAGAAAACTGTAACAGAATTAAACAAATAAAAAACTTTCTTACGCTACCTGTGATTAACATACAATAAAGATGTAAATAGAAATAAATTTCCTGTCGACAGTAATGAAATTAATTTTGCTTTGGTTTTGATTTCGTAACTATACTCTCGATTGAATTATTCTCTACTGTTAAAATATTATTAGTAAATGGGGAAGCGAGACAAAATAAGAAGAAACAGGCACGACTTTTGTCACAAATTTAATTACCAATTTATGTAGGAACTTAGTCATGAATTTCGCTTCAAATTTTTGCGGAGTCAGCAAAAAAACAAAAACTTCCTTACTATATACTTTTCGCTTTCCTGCCAAACGAGCTCCAGCTGCAAAGCTGGCATTTACTTTCTTCATTAGGATGTTTGTAAGTCGTTATTTTTAATGAATGCTCTTATTGAAAGAGGAACAGTTTTGTTTTAGAAGGAAACCAGATTATCATTAACGTACCTGTTGTGGCTCTCACTTGCAACTAATACTTCATCAATATGACAAAAAATTTTCTGTTAGTTGATTTATTGGGATAAAATCCTAGAAAACGAAAACAAGGATGCTGGTTTCTCGACTCATACTTTAATTTCTAAAACAAATAGCGTATTAGACAAACACGCTTTTTTTAAAATAAAACCAAAATAATTTTAAAATAATTATAAAAAACCATGGATGACAAAAGGTGTTTTAAGTCAATAAAAGAAATCTTTTACATAAAAAGTTTATACTTGTGCTTAAATTCTTGCCAAAAATCGTGCCTGTTTTTTTTTTTTTTTTTTTTTCAACTTTTGTCTCGTCTCCCTATTTCTTTATTAATAATATTTGAGCAATAGAGAATAATTCAATCACGAAAAAATATTAGTTGGGGCACTCATGTCGAATCACTTCAATAATTTTGAAAAAAATGTTTGATGTTCTCAATGTGTTCTTGATAACACCTACCATAAGGAAATTCTTACGGCTGTGTTAACGTGACAATAATGCTCCAGAGGCCTAAATATATGTTAATTTTTATTAAATATTTCAATAATCTTGAGCACCTGCAAAATTAGCTTTTTAAAAACAAAAAATCACGAATCTGAAATTAATTAATTAGTCCTAATAAAAAATATTTTTTTGGGAAAAAATTTCAAAAGAGTTGATTTAAACTTGGCGAAAATTAAATATTTATAATATTATTTCATAACATAATTAAGTGTTTTAATAATCTTGAGCATCCAAAAATTTGGTGTTTTCAACTAGCAAAGAGCAAATTCGTGTTGCTTAGTTCAAATAATAAATATGTTTTTCGGACAAAATTTTACTTTGACACATTTTACTTTGACAAAAATTATTAAATTATTTGAATAAATTTAAGCATCCACAAATTTGAGCTTTTTAATCACCAAAGCCCAATCCCGTACTAGTCTATCTGAATAAGAAATATTTTTTTGGGTCAAATCATAATTAAAGCCCGTTTTACTTTGACAGAAATTATTGAAACATTTCACTCATTTTTAGCATCTACAAATTATAACTTTTAAACAAACTAATCATAAATTTTTAATATTTAGTCCGGATAAGAAATCATATTTTGGTTTTGACAAAAAAAATTAAGACATTTAATTTTGGGCATTTACGAATTTGAACTTTTCAGCTAAAGGCTTATATATATGAGCCCACCTAGAAGGGTTGCTCTTCTAGGCGAAATTAAACCACCCGTATATATATACGAAAGAACTATACCGCTTAGAGTTTGGCCCTCTTAAATTATAAAATCAAAGGGGTGGGAAGGGGGTGGGGAGAAAGTTATGCAAAAATTTAAACTAATAACAAACATTTAAGAACGCACTTTTCTCAACAAATTTTCTCTCTTCCTCTAGTTTTTAAATATATCATACCGTTATTGCCGATTGAATTTTCATTGTTCAATCAACGCCAAAGTCTTTAAATTACAGCATTTTCTCACAAAACGTTTTTGTATTCCTTCTTAAATCTAACACATCATCGAGCCGATATCTGTTATGGTGTGTAAGATTCACCATCCATAAAAGATATCAAAATAGCGTACCGTAGAAATAGTGAATCAGGAAGGTTGTTTTGCATTGTAGCCTGGAACCAAAATGGAAACAAAAGTAAATTAGAGTTGGATTTGTTAAATAATGGATTGGATTGTATGAATTCTTGGGAAATCATTATAAACTTGTATTTCTTGAAAAAAGTAAATTGATTCCATTCAATTTGAAAGAAAAGGAGCTTGTCGAAACATTCAGAACATTGGGAGAAAGGCCATTAAATTCTGATACATTCAATGGAGTCGATATAAGTGTGGTCCATGTATGGCTATAAAAATTGAAGTACTATAGATGATGTAAGTAAATAAATATTTGAGGAAAAGACAAAGCCAAATGTAAACGCGCGACCTCTACACAGAATAAATTCCATCGATTCAACAAAATTTATTCCTTGCCAGAAAGTTCTTGTTCAGCAATTAAGACGGGCTAGATTTATTTTTCACTTTTACAAGACCGCATCGATGGTTTGTCCAGCTGAAGATTGCACTCCAATCAACTTCGGATGAAATTTTTCAGCTAGCAGAAAACGCCTAGAGGTAAATTGGTTCGAAGGAGATTAAGCTCCTTCCCAATTAGAGGTTTCTGTCGACTACTCAGTTAAAAGAGATGATGAATTATTTTCAGACAACGACAGCACCGATTTCACTGGTCAACACATATTTTGGTGCCGGAAATGTAAAAACTGTTTCTGGGTAATTGTGGGACGCTGAATCCGAAAATCAAATTCATTTTCCTTGATTAGCTTTAACTTTTTCGCTATGCAATTTGCCTTTATTATACAAAGTTCCTTTTTTTCTCTAGTGGTATCAAATCCTAAAGGGCTTTAGGTATGATATACACATGTGTTTGCATGCAGAAAGTGTTTACAAACTTTATAAATGATTGGTAAGTAGATAAACACACCTTGGGCATGAAATAGGGATATTTTTAGTATAAGATGTATGTAAATATCATACAAGGCTATATGCATTCTTATGAAAGGAAAAAGCTCTATACTTTTTATTTATGAGACTGATGTAGAAGGTTAAAAGAAGTGTAAAACAGAGGAGATAAGGCGTAATAACAGAAATAAATAAAATGCATATTGAAAACGTTCTTACTTGCTGTTATATAGCCTTATTACTTTCTTTTGACATACAACAGGCCTGATATTATGTGGTACTTAAAGATTAAAATTTATTTAAAAATTTAATAAAAAGATATGTTAAACACATGTTTCTATTTTTAGTGAAAACAATGACATCTACTAGATCGTGCAAGAATCACCCTGACTCTTTTTGTTACATATGTGGCGAATACCAAACAGG
>JAUZNK010091547.1:0-12463 GCA_035046665.1 Euphysa ruthae | reverse complement strand
CTAAAATAAAATTTTAATTTTTTTCTTCCCTCTGTTTGATATTAATTTCTGCAATTTACTCAAGCTAAACAGACCCCCAGCCAACCAAGTTCTGGTATAAAATAAAATAATTTACTTGTCAATCGTTTTTTATGACCTATGAGCTATCGATTTTTCCGTCCGACATTTTATTAATAAAAAAACAGCCCCCGTTTTGAAAGAAATAAGTAAAGATACTAAAAATCACATTTAAATTTGTAATTCTTCCCAAAATAACTTTTTAACTCTCTCTTCTTGGTCTCCTTTTTTTATAGTTTTTAGTTAAATACAAATTTTTTTTATTTGTCACACCTGTTAAAAAACAATTTACAAAAAAACTAGGTGATATATAGTTGAAACGATAAAAAGAAAGAGGTTTATTTTTTGAAAGTTTTGTTTTTTTTCATTTAACAGCGTTTTTTTCATTTAAGAGTGTGCACAGTTAATGTGGTAATGCAGCAAGTAATGCACTTCAATAACATAGTATATTAGAGAGCTTAAAGGGGAATTCACTCAAAATTGTTTTAAAGTTTAGCTACTTTAACCAAGATATTCATGATCCTCGCGAAAAACTATTTAACAATGTGTTTTTCTTCCTAACCAGCTGATAATAAATTATGAGCCACTCAACTTTGATTAAAAACTACGAAATCCTATTCACATAAAAGCTCCGCGCTGTAAATTTCTCTGATGTCATTTTTGGTTTGCAAAATAAATTCAAAATCACATCATAAATAAATAAATAAGTGTAAGATTCGATACCAATGAGAAAGTTTTTAAACAAATTATTTGGTTAATGTTATTGCTTCGAGTTAAGAAATATATTTTATAATAGTTTTTTGCTCTTTTATTAATTGTACTAATTCATCACTCAAGAAGAATATGTTTGAATTAAAGGGATGACATAAAGTTCCTTTGGAAAAAGAATTGAGAAAAAAGTGGATAAATGCAATGAAACGTTCTCCACCTTTTCCCTCTGCAAACAACTTTATCTTGTGCGGTATGCATTTTAGGGAAGAACGTTTTAAACGTGATTTAAAGGTATGTACAGAATAAAGTTATAAAGTTAATTACACAATGCTGTGAACAATTATTTTTTCGTACGAAGTAAAAATTTTTTTAATCGCTTTTCTTGCGAATTGTTTTTTCTTCTGAGAAACAAACCTTTCTATTTTTAAAAGATCAACTTATTGAAACGGGGGTTTTATATTTTGTATATTGGCTATTATATTTATGATGTCAATATTGAAATGTTTTTATAACCATAAATTAACAGTATGTATGGTCATATATACAAAACAGTTGTTTGTTTGTTTTATCAGGTTCCCAAAAGAAGTTTATTTTACTACCAAACGCCGTCCCATCAGAATTTACGTTCACACACGCAAGCTGCATGCAAACACCAAATAAACGTTTGTCATCTATGGCAAGAAGTGAAAAGTTGGCAAAAAGACAGGTAATTAATTAATATTATTTTGAACCTTCATTAAACCCTCTCTAATTTTATTTTTGTATAATTTTCTATTATTATTATTAACCAATAATTGTCCCCTAAAACAAATATATTCTATTTGTTGTGTCTTTATTTAATATGTTGTATTTTTAGTATAAATATTTAATTTAATCTTTGTACTCCGAATGTAAAGGCCTGAGGTGGGCGCTCCTAGAACAGTCCGTCTGTGTGTCAGTTCTCCTCTCCGACATAAATTTAGTGACTACCTCTTGATTACAGATGTGCTTCTTAATTAATTTTTTTCAGTCATATTTCTTGTCACATTTTGAGGGATGCATATTTATAACTTGTAATGTATGTGTGGAAAAATAAATATATTTTAGCTGTTATTTTATCTTAACATAGAAAACTGATTTGAATCTGCTTAACATATTCTGGTAAAAAAATTAAGTTTACTAGTGTTGTGATATGTTATTGGTTCATTGTTTTATAATTATTTTTATGTTGAACTGCTTATATCGTGGAAAGTATGTTATCAGAACACACCCAGGAGGACCAAACAGGAGTTGATGTTGGAGAATATAACAGTCAGTGTGAAATTGCCATATAAACAGATAAAGTGATTCAAATAGACGTACAAATAGATTGTACTAAACTAGTCAATACCAAATGGAAAAACACCTATAAGGCTTCTATAGTTTCTAGTGCGTGTCAAACCATGTCTCCACTGATACTTGTAGCCACATCAACACAGACTGAGACTACGCAATCCACTAATCAAACTGATTTACACAACGATTCAATAGAATCGGTTACGGACATTTCGTTTCAAGCAAGTGATTCCGAAATAGGTTCGCAATCTGAAGACAAAACAACAAAAAAATCTGCTCCACCCATACCGTGTGAGCATATGCCACAACAAAAAGATATCTTTCTGATCTAATGTCTAATGGATTCCATATCAAATGAAATTTGTACGCTTTATGTCGCGCATGTTATAAATTCGGGTAATTCCGCACGTATGGAAAAGCATGGGCTAGATGGAACTTTGAACTTTATTGAGGGTTCTGGTGTTAATGTGAATACATTAGTAACAGATAGACACAGTCAAATCCGAAAATATATTCGAGAAGAGCGTCCCGATATAACTCATCAGTTTGATGTTTGGCATATGGCGAAAAATTTAAAAAAGAAACTAATGACAATTGGGAAACAAAAAAGGGAGCTTAAAAACTGGATAAAATCGATCATTAATCATTTTTGGTGTGCGTGTGTCACCTGTATCGGTGACGCTGATTTTTTACACGAAAAATGGGTTGGTCTATTACACCATATTTGCAGAATTCACCAATGGAAAGCTAAACAAGGTCAACAATCGTGCGAACATGAAGATTTTACACACGAAAAACAGGCTGAAAAAAAATGGATCGATCGTACCACCAAATTATATGAGGCTTTGGAAAAATCATAATGGATAAAACTTTTTTAAAAGATTTGAAATATGTTTTACATTTAAATCATACTGGCCAGTTAGAAGTTTATCACCCGCTTCTTAACAAATACTATCCGAAACGACTTTCATTTTCGTAATCAGGCATGTTAGCAAGAACACAACTACCTTAACGGTAGATGGAAAACTTAAATATAAAGTTTCGTTTACAAAATTAACACAGGAGTGGGTTGCAAAAAAAGTGCTACAACCAAAATAAAAAGCTGTAACAGACGAAATGACAACTCTGGTTCGTGTAGGAGTATCCCAAGCTCTAGTTGCATTTACTCCTGAAGCACCACAAAACATTGCACCTACTGAAAATCCTGGCTAGGAAGTAGTTATAGCTAAGATGATTTTCAAATTTAAATAAATTTGACTATTGTTACGATATAAAGTAGATAAGTAATTTTGATAGCTTTTTTGTTGAAAATAAAACACAGTTACTGATCATGTTACCAGTAAACTTTATAGTAGTTCAGTAACTATCTTCGAATAACTTAATATTTTTATACTTTATGTAAACGATAAATAACGAAAATTCTTGTTACTAATCTATTTCCCCATTACCATCTGAAAATGAAACATATACACCATTATTCTCTGAAAATTTCT
Organism: Euphysa ruthae; assembly: GCA_035046665.1. Classification (NCBI taxonomy): domain Eukaryota; kingdom Metazoa; phylum Cnidaria; class Hydrozoa; order Anthoathecata; family Corymorphidae; genus Euphysa; species Euphysa ruthae. The sequence continues at coordinate 8,888 of JAUZNK010091547.1, read as the reverse complement.
TGCTTATTGCCCAAATGACACACGATGGTATCACCTTCCTGCGATCTTTCTCAATCCAGCCGTAAACCCACCAAACAAAATATTTAAATGCAGCAAATCTATAATACCGATTGCATATGTCGTGGTGATCTCCTCGTAGGTTGTGGATTGCTGTTAATGTATTTTTAAAATGACTTCTCGCAAGCATACCAATGAAAAATCTTCAGTCGATGTAATACACTCGTTTCCTAATAACAATATACTGTAGATATCAGATATGCTAAAAATAGTTAATATAATAATAACTCTAGAAATAAAGTACTTTGTATATTCAAATCCCTTATTTATTATCATTATTCTCAAAAATTAATACATGGCCAAATAAAACTTAACAAATTCATAAATTGATTTTATAATACTGTATGTAAAGAACATAAAAATTTTTAAGAAAGTGATACCTTGAAATAAATCCTCCGATATATCGTTATTATCTCGACAACATAAACTTTCTCTTTTAGTAGGCATATCCAAGCATTTTTTTAAACACAAGCACCAATCGTTACGTCCGATACGTGATGGTTGTTGGACTTCAAATTCTGGGTTTTTTTCACTATTATTTATGTTATTTTTTAACAAATATTCTTGAATTTCTCCTAGCGTTCTTTTTAGCTCAAACAAGTATGGTGTAAGCCCATTTAATACGTCTTCATTATCAGAAGAACTATCTGAATAATCGCTGTTACAGTTCGACATGTTGACGTTTCAATGAGAGTGTTTGTTGTGATAAAATTCCACACCAAAACCTACGTCACAACATTCTATGTCGGAGTGTTTTTTTAATGATCGGTTTTAATAGACTTCCTGACAAAATATCAAAATGATTTTGTTTGCACGTGTTCATATAAGTAATATCTATCAGAAACAACATTTTTCCACAAATTCGGAAATTGAGTGAAGTTCCCCTTTAATAGGTTGATGTTATTTTCATTGTAAACCTATTATATTCAGTATATATATAAATATATATTAATTCATATTTTTATACAAAAGATTTAGGTCCAAAAGTTTATATAATTAGATTGATAATATGACATAGAGCTTGCCAAACTGATGATGACAGGTCAAGTTTTTGCATTGGCCAAACAGCATTAAGTATGGACCAGTCTCTTACACGACCAATATTATTTTCTACCTAAGTGTAGCTAAAATATTGAAGTCTCTTTGTATAAATTGATCAAAAACCTCTATTGACAAAAACCTCTATCTGCCACCAGTTCACGCTCAAGTTTAACCATTTCGAGGACTACTTTTAATTCTGTCATTGCGCTGTCTAAAATTGAGTGAGGGTATATGTCACTAATAAGTAATCCACTACCATTTCCAGAAATACAAATTAACGCTTTGTCTGTTTAATTGTATTTGTAATGATGAGAAAACATGTATTAATGTCAAAGTTTCCTGCATTTTGGAATTTAAATTCGGTGCAATCTATAACTACATGTGTCAACCCGTACTTGTTTTAATAAAAATTTCTGGCATTTCTATAATAAATATCACTCGCCATGTTTGAGATCAACGCGACGCTTAAAGGGTTAGTTTTATGAAGCTGTGCTAATAGTCGAAACTGTTTTGCCCATTTCTTGAGTCAATGTCTTAAAAAGTATCTTTAAAAATTTCCTCGAGGAAAAAAACTAAAGGGAAGGAATTTTTGCGGGAAGAAATTTTTGCAAAATTTTGTTTTGTGGAATTTTTTTCATATATTTTTATTTCCTGAAACGTAAATAAATTCTATAAAGATATATCTAAAAATAATCTTTTAAAATTGTTCTTACTTACCTAACTGTATAATTTCAGTCAAAGCACGGGAACCATTAGGGTCTTATCATTGAGAACCAAAAAACTGCCTTACTTTGCTTTTGAGACTATTGGATAAACACTGTTTTGTCTTTACCAATACATAAAAACTTTAAAAGAACGATTTAACGTGTCTTTCATTTCTTCTTAAAATGAGAAAGTTTTTTTATTTCAGAGAGATTAGGGTTACTAAGAGCAATTTTATTCCATAGATGAGGGCCACGAAATTAAATGGAAAATTCTTCGTACTTTGTATTAATTGATGGTTCTACTAATAAATGACGTCTTAGAATATATTTGTTTGGTGGTTTAATGTATATAATTTTTGGCGATAAGTTGTGTTTACATATGAACATCAAAGTAAGAGTTTGAAAGATGTTAAGTTCGTATACATTTAGGATGTTCATTTCATTAAACATATAGGTTTTGGGTGAGTGGAGCGGTTTTGAAAATTGATCAAACGAACAGCGTGTTTTTGATGACGAAACACAGTTTCCAGTTTTGATTTAAGAGTGCTGGCCCAGGCTATGCTTCCATAATTTTAAAACTGTGTACAAATGCCGAATAAAGCTGTTTTAGTAGTGATTTATTCAAAATTGGTCTTGCCTTATATAAGATCCCAATGCTCTTTGAGATTGTGGAGGATACTTTTGAAATTTCAACTTTCCAGTTTAGATTTTCTTCAATCAATATACCAAGAAACTTTGTTACGTAATCTCATTTTAATAATTACGCTAAAATTAAAAGTAAAATTAAGCTCCGTAAAATTTAACTTCTTCGTTCAGAAAATCTTCAATATAAATTTTTTTAAAGGTTTCTACATATAAAAATTTTAGGTGGATGTTTAACAAAAGAAAATTTAAGCATAGAATAAACTAAGAAGTGACAATCACTTAAACCCATTTCGAATGAACCAGAATGTTGAAAACACACACTTTTTTTTTGTGATAATAAGGTCAATACACGTGCCTCGTGTGGATTTAAAACACGTCTTATCTTTCACTAAATTACGAAAATTATAGAGATCCATCAATTCGTTTATTAGCGGTTCAGAGGGCTGTAAGTTCATGCCTCCTAGTACAACAAGACTATCATACTTCTTTTTAGTATAAAAATCCAGTAAGCTTGATAAATCATTCAAAAAAGATCTACCTAAAGGTTTTTCAGGGTTATATACTGAAACCACTAACCACTTTCGGTCTTTGTTGCCAGCTGAAAGGGAATTGCTTTCAGATCATTTGGTATGGGACAAACAGAGAAAAATTTAGATGGGATATTAGCTCTTAAAAACACCATCAATCCTACACTATTTGTCGATTTATCTAATGTATAAGGTTTTTTAAAACCTTCCAATAAAAATTCATTCCCTGTAAATGTCTCGTCTAATTTACTCTCAGAAATAGAGAAAATATCAACATTGCCATTTATTAAATTGGAGAGTACAATTACATAGAAAACAGCGTTAAAACCACACTACTTCATGGTATCTATTCCCATGGTGTCTATGAAAATATTTAACTATAACTTGATGCTTTTGATTTAAATTAATTTCAAAACTTGAATGCTGCTGAATCTTGGAAGTACTTTCAAAAACATCTAACTTACTTAATTTATAAAAATATACTGATTACTTCATCTTCGTTCAACAAAAATCATGCAGTACATTGTGATTAAACAAAGAAGTAAAAAACAGGATTAAGAAGAAGCAACTATATTATCGCGAATACCTGAATATCAAATCAACTCTGACATACCGAAAATACACTCGAACTAGAAACCAACCTGAAACTTCTTGTAGATATGCAGTAAAAGCTTTCGAAATAAAACTTGCAATCAGTGTCTCCTCAATCCCAAAAACCACCTTTGCATAAGCCAAATCAATGACGAAAACCAAGGAAACTGCCCCAATATTCGCTTCCATAACTGCTTTGCCTGAAATCATCTTCAAAAAGCTTTACTTTATAAATCCTTCACGAGAGTCTTCACAATAGAAGATAAATTCAACCTACATTCGTTTACTCTTAACAGACATGTTCAACAACTTACTGGTGAAATGGAATTATCACCTAAAAATCTATTAAAATACCTAAAATTAATTAATCAAAACAAGTCACAAAGCCTGATAATCTTCAGCAAAGATGACTCAAATAGATCCAACCTAAAATTACTACACCACTTTCCATCAGTTTTATGAAGATATATAGCACAAGTTTATTATCCCAAATCTGGAAAGATGCCAATGTTACAGTATTCTTGAAAAAAGGCGTTAGGACACTGGCTAATAACTATCGACCGATCAGGCTAACTTGCGTCTTATCTAAAATTTATAAAAAAATCATAAAAGATCGTGGGAAAACTAATTTTCTTGATAATGATCTTCTCAGTTAATTCCAGCATAGGTTTCGTCTAGGCCATTATTGTCACTGTTCTTGATAATTGGACACAAACACTAAGTGAAGTTCAGAATAGAGACAACATTGTCTTCACTTCTTCACTTTCTTAAAGCGTCCGTTAAAGTTCTTCATGAGCGAATAATTACGAAGTTGAAAACTTATGATATAAATAAAAAAATACTAAAATCGATTAAAAACTACCTTTCGCATCGAAGACAGCGAGTGATTTTAAACGCTGTTTACTCTGATTGGACAGAAATATCAAGTTGAGTACCTCAAGGTTCTGTCCTTGCAACGCTCCTATTCATCATCTATAATAAAGACCTTCTTGAAACCCTAACTTCCATTACTGTTATGTTTGCTGATGACACTAAGCTATATAAAATTCTTACCTCTCTTATATCACACCATCTTTTACAGTCTGACTTAGACACTCTTTTATCATGGGCTAAAAATTGGAACATTTTTTTAAACATTGATAAATGTTCTCTTTTTCTCCTAGGGTTCAATGATAAACAACACAAGTACACTATGTGCGATCTTAGTCAATCTACGAGATTAAATCATAAATTAACTCAAAGTGAAAAGGACCTCGGTGTTCATATCGTTAAAGATCTCAAATTCTCTGTCCATATAACGAAACAAGTAAATAAAGCAAATCGTTTGATTTGACTAATTAGAAGATAATGCACATTCCTTTATGTATCGTCGTTTAAAAATTTATTTATCTGTCTTGTAAGACCTCACTTAAAATTTTGTGGGGTTTTGTTCCGTACTGGACTGCCCAAAGAAAAAAAAAACTTGAAAACTTGCTGCGTTGGCCTTCCAAACTTGTTCCCTGTTTAAAGGAACTACCCTTCCATCGCAGGTTATCATTCCTTGAAATTCCTAGCATGCACTATCGATATCGTCGAGGAGATTTAATAGAAACTTACAAATAGCGACCCTCTCACAAGAAATTCAAAAACATGCAAATCATTTACTTATACAAGAAAAGAGTTAGAAGTTATAAAAGATGTTTTGTCATTTAAAAATTCTAAAGCATTTATTTACCAATAAGGTAGTATACCAATTGAATAGTCTCTGCAATGAAGATGTTTGTGCCAAAACACTTAATAAGTTCAAGAGCAAACTAGATATACATTTAAAAGAACAGATTTTTATCTATCACTAAAATAAGCTTTTAGATTCTATTTTATTTTCATTTATACTTTATCATTGCCATACGTTTCCATGGTTTTCTATTTTCAGTGTTTCAATTAATTTGTTTTTATCACCCTTTCTATCGATAAGTAGGTTTTATTTTTTAGCCTATTCTTCATTATTTGTAAACCTAATAATAATATAAAATATTTTAAACTTATTCTCTGTACGTCTACTCTCCTCAATATCAATGATCACATGTTAATGTTGAAAAAAATTATCTTTAAAAGTAGTATAAATATTTATTGACAAACATGAGAGGTATACGCATTTTCGTCCTCAAAATTCACTTTGTCGTGATTTTTCAAAATTAACGTTGCTTATAATTTTTTTGTTTTGAGTTCGCAATTTAATGAGTGTCAAACCCACGTGCGACCCACTCAGCATCAATCCTGGTATTTGAATCAATTAAACATTTTTTAATTGAAAATTTTTGTTATCATCCGTTAAATAAGTAAGTGTTTCACCCCTTATTACAAAGCGCCATTTTTGACGATAATTTACGTAAATTTTCAAAAATAAAGGTAAAGGAACAGTGGAGGCAATTTTGCATTAATTAAGCCCCTTTTTATCATTTTGTCGTTGTTAATAATCACGTACGTATCTTCGGTTGAATGAGGCAATCACGGACGCTGCTGAGAGATGCGTTCGCGTGGTCTTCAGGTTTAATGAGAGATTGGATTACCAAATTCTAATAATAATAAATAATAACACTTCACTTCCTCCCACTCTTTTTCTAAAAAAAAATTTTTTTCTAATGCTTTTCTATTAGTTATTGAAAACAGAGTTTGCATTAAAGTGAGAAAGAACTGTTTATTTATTGTTTTATTTGTCTAATTACTGTGCACATACGTACGTGTTTTTATTATTCATGTTAAATCACTTTCTGCATCATTGCAATGTCTTCACATTCGATGTGAAAACTTTTTCATGATAGATCAATGGTGTAGGAATTATTGTGATCTCATGGTTATAAAATGTAAGATTCATTATTTTTTCTTACCTTAAGAGTCTAATATTTTGCCAAATAAGCAGTATTTGTACTGTACGGTAAATATTCTGTAGGGAAAGTAGGCTGAATTTATGATGTTTTCCTTGCTTTGTTGTTGTTGTTGTTTTTTTTTTTGCTTTTTATATTATTGGAAATTTATACGTTATTTTTAATACATTTTCTTCTTTTTAAAGAAAATTTCGAAGAAAAATCTGTGTATTACTCAATTTTTCAAGCCGTCAAGCACAACCACAGCTTAGGTTCCAGAGAATGGTACTTCGAAAAACCCTTTTGAAGAAGTTATCCCTTCAACATCTGCAGGTTCTATTACGATAGAGACTCAATTAGTAGAAATAACACCACTTGTTACGCACCAGCCCTTTCATCCTGATATGAGTTTTCAATTTCCATCAACTACGATAGGAAACCAAAAAAGGTCATGTAAATGGCAATGGTTTAAAAAAATACCCGTGGCTTCACTACTCTGTAGAAAAAGATTCAGTGACTTGTTATGTTTGCAGAAATCAGAAAGCTCAAGATAATCTAAGAAATGAGTGTTGTAAGGAATTAGTTTTCATGGAGTCGGGATTTCGAAATTGGAAAGAGGCCTTGTCAAAATTTGAAAAATATCAAGGAAGTAAGTAACTGCTGTTACAGCAAATGAAATAATCATTCCAAAGCGTGGAAACGTGATTTCCATGACCAGTGAGAACGGACGGGCAAACATGGAGATGAATCGTCATTGTTTTATGGAGATATTGGTTGCAATACAGTATTTGCCTCTTCGAGGGGATGACAATGATGAATGGAATTTTATTCAGTTTCTTAAGACGCGATATAAATCGTTTCCAGAACATAAGGATTGGGTATCACAAAAACAAGCCAAGTTTACATCACAAGATTTCAAAAATGAGGTGCTAAACATAATGGCAAACAATGTGATAAGACAATTGTTAGAAAGTATAACGGGGAACATTTATTCTATCATGGCGGATGAATATACAGATGTGTCGAATAAAGAACAGCTTACATTTTGTTTACGTTGGGTAACAGATACCTTCGATGTTATGAAGAAATTTTTGGGGTTTTACGAAGTAAGAGATATCACCAGTGCAACAATTGTTGCAGTTTTTAAGGAAATATTATGTCGGTATCAGCTGGATCTTGATCAATGTCGTTGGCAATAATATGACGGGGCAAGCAATATGCTTGGTAAATCCTCTGGAGTTGCAGTGCAGATACGTGCGATACAGCCACTTGTCCTGGAAACGCATTGCCATGCACATTCTTCATCACTATCAGTAAACGATACCACCAAAAACATCAACATTTTACGAGACACAATGGGAACAGCTGGTGAAATTGTAATCTTGATGAAATACTCACCGAAACGGGAGAAAATTCTTGGAATGCTGAAAGATCAGACAGATTGTGACTCCGAAGATGTTTTCAAGGCTAATAGTATACTTAAACTTTCAGAGACGCGCTGGACCGTTAGAGCGGGCTGCTTCAAAAGGATTTTAAAAAAGTACGAGCATCTTAAGGGAGTATGGAAACATTGTTTGGAGAATGACCGTATGCAGACCGATTTGAAAGCTCGTATAAGAGGTGTAGAAAAACAAATGAAATCATTTTACTTCTTCTTTGGATTTACCATCGCTCATTGACATTTCTCTCATACAGACAACCTGTCTCGAACATTGCAGGCCGAAAAAATGTCTGCTTGCCACAGTAAAAGAAATGCAACCCTAGTTGTCAGCGTTTTGGAAGGAATGAGAAATGAAGAATCTTTCAATAACATGTATGATGGAATTCTCTTGAAAGCAAAGAATCATTCTTTCATATCACAACCTACCAATAAAAGAAAAAGGAAAGCCCACAACTGTTCTATTACAACTTTTCTTGATGGCAGTAGTAGCAGCGAACCGGCACATCAACCTAGCACAGCACTGGAACATTATCGAAGCATCTATTAAGAGTCTTTAGACACTTTGATTACATCCATAAAGGAAAGATTTTCACAGCCACGTTTTGAAGCATATGAGCATATGGGGGAATTTATGTTGAAATCGATTAAATCGCTTGATAATTCGGAAGAAATGGGGTACATTCGTATGCGCTACACCAATAATATTGATATCGATCACTTGGAAGATGAAAAAGATGTCCTTTGCGTCATGTTTAAAGGAGAAAAAATTGTTTGTTTCCAGGAAGTTGTTGACCATATCTAAAAGATCGACGAAGCACAAAGATTGCTAATACCAAACATTGTAACCATTTGTAAGTTACTTTTAGTAAATCCAGCAACCACAGCAACGCTGAGCGTTCATTTTCGCTTGCACGAAGGATAAAAACATGGTTGCCATTCAAAGTGTTGCCGATTCGATTCAGCTCAGTAGCAATCCTGCATGCACACAAAAAACTAACAGAGTCATTGGATCTAAATGATGTAGCGAACGAATTTGTCA
>JAUZNK010091536.1:0-12463 GCA_035046665.1 Euphysa ruthae | reverse complement strand
ATATAACGTGGAGAATCTGATAAATTTGCAACCTTTCGTTTTGAATTTTATCTCAGATTTTCGGTAAGATTTAGATACATTCAGTGGATTTTCTTTCTTTGAAATGCGTCGAGCACACTCTAGCAAATCTTCCTTTGGTTCAAAAAGTGAGCTTTTGGATCCATATTTAAGTCTATTGATTGACTTTATCAATATTTCTCTTTTAGGAGGATTCTTTTTTATTGTTGGAAAAAGATAGAGAATAAATGGCGGTAAGCATGTGCATGAATTATCTTCTTTTCTACAGCTGTGTTCGGCACAAATTTCCATTTATGAAGTCTATATGAGCCATTTGTGCATCTATTCACAACACAGTGAGATGTCAAAATACTATTACTAAGTAAAAATAATACAAAAAAAAATATTAAAAACTATTTATAATTTTTTTCCTTGGTTTAAACCGTTTTTTAAAGGAGCAGTTTTTCAAAACGCTGTTTTTACTGTAAATACACCGTTATGGATGTTTGTTTACTCGATATTTATCAGCTTTAAAATATCATACGATTTTTTAATCATTGCTTGGACATATAGTATACTGACATCCTCCAGTGATTTCAAGGAGACAAATTTTCTGCTCTGTAACACCGTTACTGCTTTGACCTGTTGCTCTGAATTACCCTTTTTATTATAAATGAAGAAAATTTAATATATAATATTTCGCCTGAATACCATTTTCATGATACTGGAGATATACCCAACGGGTTAAGATGGTATTCGAACGTGTAATTTTGTTTTTCTGTCTCTCTCAACAGTTCAGCTAAATTAGGATATAAAGAAAACTTCTTAATTCTTTTTATTTATTATTATTATTTTTTGTTTCATAACACAAATTAGAAAACAAAAAAGACTAATACAAAACTCTGCACTCCTCACCGTAGAAAGGAAAACTTACTGGTGAGAAGTTGCAAACAAACAGAAATAAAACTTTTAAAGATAACAAGATGTTGTGATAGAGCCATGTTTAGGACAATTATTTAAAGTAGAGGTATATCAAACATTTCAGATGATTAAAGAAAATCCATGGTTCATTTTATGATAGTTAAATTATTAGCTGTAGTTAAGGAGGTGTCGCCATATAAAAGAAGGTAAACTGATTTATCATCTGCTAGATTTGATATACACTCCTCCCCCCCCCCCCCTCCACCCTTACTATTTCATTAATGTTATCAAGGAGAGTTCTACGAATAAGTTCATAACAGGTACAGCGAAAGAGATAGTTACTAGTAGACTCAATCTTCAAAAGATCTACAAGTGCAAATATATCTAAGTTTGTGTTACTTTAAATGACTAAGCTTTAGTCTAACCCGCGTTTAGTCCTATTGGATCGTGTATGCTAAAAATATTACAAGTTTTGGTGGAATAAATCCTCGTATAGAATTTATTTTTGAAAATTGAAACAGATGGTGAGTTCTTTAACTCTTGACCTAGTCCATGAAATTATTTTTTTTATTTATTTCGTTTAGCTCCAGGAAATAACATAATAGCTATTTTATAATAAATTCTAGACAGATATTTCAAAAACTCGCAAAATACATATTCCCATAAAACACGAGCGATTTGACAAAATATTTCCTTTCAGGGTTGATTCACTTTGGCAAGCGACGCAGACAAAAATACTGTGGAAAATGCGATATTAGAAAATCGATACAAAGATGTTATGTTAGTTGGCGATGACACCGGACTTCTCATATTATTACTCTACAAAACCATTATATTGGATTACAACTTGCTTCTCTACAAAACAAAAAGGACTGCGATAGACATTTAAAAATGTAAAGAAGCTCTTTGTGAGACACTGTTATTTTTGCATGCGTTTAGGGAATGCGACACCACTTCTGCAATTTATGGACATGGAAAACAGGAGCGTTTGAGAAAATGAAAATTGGCAATAGACTTCTGGAAATAGCCTTGTCCATTAGTGAGCAAAACGAATCACACAAGCAAGTAGTAGAATTAAGCAGAGCAGCATTGAATATCTTACGCGGGGAGAAAATCGAAAAAAAAAAAAAGCATTGAGTGAGATCAAATATTATCTCGTTGAGAAAATTGTAAAGTTATAGACATTTTTACGACCATAAAATCTCCCTCCAACCGAATCTGCTCTCAAATTCTATTGCTACCGAGTTTATTTGCAAATCCAATCATGGCAAGGCAATTTATCACCTGAACAATGGGGTTGGAATCTAGTAAAAAACGAACTTATTTCCACCCCAACTGACCTTCGAACAGCCCTACAAGAGTTATTGGAACTAATCTGTTTCAAATGCAACAGGATTTTTTCAAAACGAGCATGCAATTGTAGGAAGAGTGGGCATTAACTTCGATTCAAATTGCATGAATAATAGTACGCAAATCACATATAAAAAAGATGACGATTAACATTATATTATTCACAATTTTTAATGTAAAATAGTTTAAACTTAGCAAAATTACGTGTTTAATCCAAAAATTCGCTCTTAAGGATCTAATTACCGAAGTTTAGAGGATAAATCTGATGTTTTGTATGATCTTTTGACTTTAAAAGTTTGTCCATAAATTTATATTTATTGAGTTTTGACTTATAGTTCTGAATGCAAAATTTACCTCCATAACATTTCCGATCCAACGATATCATATATGACTACTTTTAACATTTTCGATTTTTTTGGGTAATTGTGTGGGATCATACCGATTAAGTATAAAAATTTTGTGAATACTCGCACGGCATAGGATTTAAGCATGTAAAGTAAAGTACGCATATCATATTTTCCATTTTACTTTTTTTTTTAAAGCAAGCAAGCAAGTAATTATTTATTCTGCTTCTGACAAAAATAAATTTTAATAAAAAAAGAAATAAAACAAACAAAAAAAATAAATTCATTAATTTTAAAAGCAAGGAAAGGCACAAAAATCGACTGTTATGACAATATTTCCATTATGATCCCTCGATACGATACACATACGATACAAGGAAAAAATTAGCTTATTCCTATAGATATTCGGTCTACGAACCTTTTCAAGTGAACTCAGGAATAAATCTTTAATTTTATGCATAAAAGTGTTATAATTTTTATGGTTCTTAACATCATTAGGTAGTGAGTTCCAAATCAAGGGATATTTCCATGACAGACAATTTTTGCCCATATTTATTCTACGTAGAGGACCATAAAATTTTATACTACTATTTCACAATGGAATTAAAGGGATATAAGATAGTTTGAATATTTCAGACATGTAATTAATTTAAGGTTAACGCAGAATTTAAAAGAATTAACATTAGCTCTCATTTCAACAGGAAATAAATTAATTTCTTTAAACTGATCAGTGCCGATATGGGATCTATGATTTGAGTCAAGACAGAAACGGTTACACTTATTTTGAGCAATTTTAAATCAGATTTTTATTGATTCGATTAAACCTAAATACCAGGCGGTACAGGCATAGTCAAAATGAGGTTGATCAATGCGTTGCAGTACGTCTTAGATAAGGAGTTAAAAAAGATCTTTTTCTACATAGAATTTCTAGCTTGGAATTAATTTCATTTAAAAAATTCTGCGCCATCAAGTGACTGTTTAAAGTTTGGTCTAATATGCAACCCATGTATTTGGCAGATGTATGTTGATTAATGGATATTATCTTCACCAAAATTAATTCTAAGTTTATTGTTCACAAACCATTGACAAAGGCTTGAAAAGTTCTTATTTAAAATAAATTCAATGTGTTCAACATCATGTTGGAAAATAAGGCAAGAGTCATCTGCATAGAGAAGTAATGCACAGCATATTAATTGCCGCATGTCATTTATATAAAGAAGAAACAAGAGTGGAAAAGAATAGAACCCTGTGGAACACCTCATGTAACGCATTCTTCGTCAGTAGTATTTTGTCTATTTTTACTTTAAACTTTCTGTTAGAGAGGTAAGACTTGAACTAAGTAACCACACATTGAGAAAGCCTCGTGTCTTTAATTTTTTCAGTAATATTGAATGATGGACTGTATCAAATGCTTTTTGAAGGTCAATTAAAATCATGCCAGAATGCTGGCCTTTGTCAAAGCCCACAGGAATATGGGTCGAAAACCCATAAAGAGTGCGTGAAATCCCTAGTTTGCGCTTCAATAACCTTTTCAAAAAATTTTGAAATGCATGATAAAAGTGAAATTGACCTGTAGTTTTTTGAGTCACTCTTGCTACCTTTTTTGTATAATGTAATTGTTCTTATTGTTTTGAATTCATCTGGAAAATTATTTGAATAAATTAAAAGATTTGCAATTTGTGTTAGAGGTACTATGATAGAGGCACATCCTTCTTTCAAAAACACTCAAGGAATTTTATCAAAACCTGGAGATTTATTGTTCGCTGAGAAGGTGACCTTTTAGCTTTAGTACATCAATAACTTTTAAAGATTTCTTTAGATCGACCTTTGTTTTCCCTTAGTTTATTTATTTCTAAGGTAAGTGTATTTTTTCTTTGTGATATTACCAAGAACATCATTTTTGCTTTAATTAGTAACTTTTGCACATCAGACTTAGTTCTTTTAAATTTCTTACAGAGTTTGTCTCTAAGTCTAATTTTATCTGCCATTTCTCTATCGAACCATACATGCAAATCACTTTTAATTTTAGTATTTCAAGAAGGTGCTATGTTATCTATCACATCTTTAAACTTTATTAAAAAATCAGAGTATGCTGAATTGATATTGGTAAACCCTGTATAATCGGGAAAGTTAACCATTGACAAATTTTTAGTAAATATTTCCTGGCTGTAGTTCTGCAAACTTCTAAATGTCTTAAACTAAGTAGTCCCTGATTTTCTTTTTGCAGATCTTATGTGTACAGTAGATAATTTGATGATCTGAAAGAGCTATATCTAAAGTTCCACTTTGAGTAATTTTTTCATATGCACTAGATAAATGACTCATATATCATATATCGTACACATATACATATATATTCATATATCGTACATATAATGAAATAAAAAAAGAATTAATTTTAATAATTTCTAATAATTTAAAATTCCAGTTTAAAATGGATTTAAATTTAACTTACCACTTTTGTTTAAAGACAATAAATTGAATATTATAACAATATATGTTTAAATCATGGAAAAATAAAGCAGCCGATTTATGATACGAAATTAAATATTAAAACTATAGGTGTTTAAGAATATTCTACTAGAATTCTTTTGTTTCACGTTTAAATAAAATTCTCTTTCAACAGAGAAAATTTGAAATTAATTTTGATTTGGTAACTATTTTATCGATTTAATTTTTCTCTACTGTTTAAATATTATTAAAAAAGAAATTGGGAGTCGAGACAATATCATCTCGATTAAATTATTCTCTACCGTTCAAATATTATTAATAAAGAAATGGGTAGGCGAGACAATCCATGCGTTTTTTGGAAAAAAAGCAGTTTTCTGGTTCAAGTCTTATCTCTCAAATAGAAAATTTAGGGTGAAAGTTGATAAAGAACTTTCTGATGAAGCATTAGTGAAATGTGGGTGTCCCTCAGGGGTCAATTTTAGGACCTCTTTTGTTTTTGCTATAAGTGCAATATGTTAATGACATGACAAAAGTACTTAATTGTGCAATACTAACGTGACTGATACTATATAAAGCCAAAAATTTATCCAAAATGAGTGTTTTTTTTAAATGTAAAAAATGGTAACATGCAGCAAAAGTATGTTAATATATGAGCTAGAATTGTAGAACTACGGTCAAACTCGTTAGTATATGATATACTTAAGGCTGATTCAAATCCAAAAAAATATTTACTTAATAATTACTCTATACCCTGCAATATTACATCAAATTCAAAAAATATGTTTCATCGAATTTCTGGTCAGTGCTTTCTGATGTGACCATCTTTTTGAAACTTATTATTCTACATCACGTGGCTAAAAAATGATAAGCCAATCAAAATCCATTGTTGGCGCGGCAAAAACAAATTGAAAAAAACACATGAAACTTGACTCAGAAACTTTTTGGTTTACATAGAATTTTTAAATTCGTGTTCAAAAATCATGGCACATTTTATTGAGTTTTGAATGACTAGCTATTTGACTTGTAAAATCATAATAAAAATAAGAATAATAATTTACCAAATTAATAATTTATCAAATTGTTTAGTGTCTTTTATGAATTGAAAATGCCCTAAACTTTCAATAACATGACCTACTTATCTATGTCCTAAATTATTAGCCTTAGAGACCAGAAACTGGAAGAACAAAGCTGTTTGATGGCATAAGCAAGCAAAATTGCTATCCCAAGAGATACCAAAGAACCTTAAGTTGCTGAAAAATTTTTTTGCTATTAAAGACTGTTTTAAGCTTAGAATTAAATCTCTGTAACCCTCATTCTAATTAGATTAAATTAGCTCCTGACTTACAATAATTTAAAATTTTCTCCTAACACTGTGAATTATCAAAAATAAACTCCATAAGTCTACAATTGTGAAACTTTGTTTTGTTAAAACTTTTGTCACAAATGTCTTTCCAGCTAAGGGGTGGCATCCATATTCAAGTTGCTATGCTTATCGGATATATGTTGAAAGTGGGTGAATGAGATCAAGGGTTTGCAGCTAAGCGTGGCAAGATAGTAAAAATAAAAACCTACAATTTTACCTCAGCCAATTTCAGTCATTTTATAGCCGGTTATATTACAAATTAAATACAGAAATTAATGTTTAGGAGTTAAAAAGACCTTACGATCACGTTGGATC
The DNA here is from genome assembly GCA_035046665.1 of Euphysa ruthae. NCBI lineage: Eukaryota > Metazoa > Cnidaria > Hydrozoa > Anthoathecata > Corymorphidae > Euphysa > Euphysa ruthae. The sequence continues at coordinate 5,722 of JAUZNK010091536.1, read as the reverse complement.
TCTTGAAAACTTTAAATGGAGATCTGTTGATTGCCTTACAGAAGTATTTGGTCACGCAGAGGGAACCAAAATAAATCATTCAGATCTTGCTCATAGATTCAATCTAAAAGACAAGTTTCAAATCAGACCAGATAGTGCTGGACAAATAGTTAAACACTTTTTGATTGACAAGGGAATTGATGTATGATCTTTATCACAATCAAACAGAGAAGCTTGAGAAAAAAGTCCTAACCGCATTAGAAGAAAAAAAAGAAGGTGATTATAGTAACATATCTGAAATACTGAAATTTGGGTTGAGTCAGCATTTTTGACGGTTTAACAAATTAAGAATCATCTTAAATAGTGAAATTTTAACATAGCATGAAAATTAACGCATGTTTTTAGTGAAAATATTTTAGATGACCTTCATAGCGAATATTCAGTTGATTGGAAAAATTTATATTCAATGTGGCTCTTTAAATTGTGTATAAACAGCTCATAATATAATCTAGACTGCCCCATAAGTAGGTTGAGCCAAACCTCCTTTACCACTTTAAAATTTAAATTTAAGTTAAACTATTGCTGGAGAATTAGAAAACAATATTTTATTACCTTGCTAATGTAAACTATCGAATACAAAACAAAAATTGTTCCAACAAGTATATGGCGATGTCTTATTCTAATAAAAAGGTATTAATTATTTTTAATGAACTCAAAATAAGAAACAGATAGATTATTTTAAAATTAAAATGCATTTAAGCCGCGGTATTTTGAAAAATGTATCAAAGGTCATCTATTAAAATTAAAATTTCAATTTTACTCAAAACGTTGGTTTGAAACTCCCATTTTCCTTTATTTTATCTATAGCAAAAAATTAAAATAATATTTTGTTAGAATTTGCTGGTGGAAGAGTTTTCCTCAAGAATTTTTAAAATTCTGGTAATAATATATATTACTAAATCCTTTAGCTTATAAATGCATTAATGAAATTTTCTTTAATTCAGATTATGCAATGGTGTCTCGATACCACAAAAAGAAACAAACTTTCAAGTCAATGCAAAACGCGAGACATGATCCAATCCCTAAAATCCATACGAGAAGATTTGTTAATACAGCATTTACAATTTATGAAAATAAAAACCACTAAGAATACAATGAAATGTCAAAAAATCAAATCATAACACAGCTAGAAACCATTAATGACCAGCAGAAAAGTGACTTTAACAACAGCACAACACTTAATCCTTTGGCATGATACTTCTAAAGTATGCAACCACATTCATACTTTAATAACAGTTTCGTGTTTACATGACCCTGCAATTTACTACACCGATGCAGAATATAGAAATAAATATAATAACAAAATTGATGTACAAGCCTTCATTAATCTTCGGTATGGTATATTTTTGGTTATTCTCCGCCAACAGATGAATTGCTCAGATGAAATACTCAGAAGATCGTTTGAACGATATTAGTCAACTACGAAAGTCCATTTTATATAACAATATGGAAATAGTAGATGAGATGCACTTCTTTCAAAGAGATGCACCTGCTGCTCAATTTGAGGCAGGTCAGCAAAAAGGTGAAAACTACTTTTGCTGTACTTTTGCTGGGTATGTGGCATTAAAGTTCTGATTTTATCTATTCATCCTATCATGATTACAAAAACATTGTAGACCGCCAAAGATTTGTTTTAACAACAAATTCCTCTAAAGAGAAGACAAAAAAAAAACATATCAACAAGCTTTATAGTGATTTAAAAAAACACGAAAACGTTGATGAACTTCATTAGCAGGCAGTAAATTTTTTAATGTTACGACCAAATTAGAGAAACAACTAAAAGAGCTTATGCATGGCGTACAACGTGTTCCTAGTCTTATATTCTATTGTTCAGAGTCCATTCTTGAAGATTTATCTAAATATGAGACGCTAATGGAACATTTACATGTTTTAACCATAATTTATTACCAGAAATACTACATCATTTCAACAAAACTGACTGCAATAATCTAGTAAAAGTTATAAATGCCAAGTTTTGATGGAAAAGAAATAAAGCGTGCGTGTGATTACAAAGCAACAACAATCAAAACAATATATTACTTAGAAAAACATCCGAAAAATCCTCTTAGCGATATATTTCTAACACAATGTTAAATTCAATTTATGTTATCCAAGTTTGAATCTCAACGTAGTCGTGAGCTAATATTAAAAAGTTTTATCGCAGTATTAAGACATGTTATTCTTCTTCTAAAACATGTTAGATATCACCTAAAAGAATTAATATGAATGAAATTTTTTGGTAAATACTACCATTGTTTAGTTGCTTGTTCATATGATCAATTAAGAGTAGTTCCAGAGAAAGCTGCAAATATTGAAAACGAAGAAAGACAGTTTAATTTTGCTAAAAATTGAACTCTTACATCAAACAAACACAATAAACATCATGTCTTATCCAATGCAGTTGTACGAATTCAAGTAAGCGACAACCTTAGCATTTAACACCGTACATGGAATCACAACAGAACACGTCATTCATTGCAACAAATTACGTCAACAACAATTCATTACATGAATGCCAGAGCATCAATTCCAAAAAAATTTAATGGTGAGAGACTTATACAAAAAAGACAAGAAAACAAATAATAGCAACAGTGAAAATATTGAATCAAAATCATTTAAAATAGATGCACAAAAGTTTATTCTTGAAATAGAACCAGATAATTACATTCATCGTGAAAAAAATTCAAAAACACTCTTTTAGAATTATTTGATGATTTGGAACTAATAAAAAATTTGCACGCAAAAAAGCTAATCTGAACAAAACGCGCTTTGACAGTTATTTTCTTGCAAAGGTAGAAGTGAAATTAATTAATCTTGGTGATAAGCTTAACTTTGTGCAATGGAAATGAAAAAAACTGAAAAGAAAACTCTTCAGCTTATTCCAGAAAAAACAGCAAAGAAGCATTGTTACAATGAGTTGCTTAAAAAAATGAAATGGGTAAAAATATTAAAACGTGACCTGAAGATTATTAGTTAAATATAGCTTTTTATGAAATCTTTACCAAACTCTGTATTTATTTTGATACTTTTTCATCATTCTTTTCCAGTCTCATTGTCATGTTCTAGGTTACTAACCGAAATATTTGCATAAACTTTTTCCAAAATAAATTTTGTCAACAGTTAATTCTCCATGATAAGATACTGCTTAGTCATTTTAATTTAAAGTGAAATAAGAAAATATAATTAAGATAATTCATGTGTTTATAAATAAAAAAAACAAATATATATATATATATATATATATATAAATAAAAAATCTTACATTATTTGACCATAAACCTATAAAATTTATTAAATAAGATTATGCAATTGGATGTAAGGTAAAGCGCTATTTCCTTTTCTGCCCACCACCTCCCTTAAACTTTTGATATATCGCATTTTTTCGATTTTTTTTTGCTCTACCATACTTAGTTCTAGTATTTAAGTTTTAAAATGAATTCTATCCACAAAGAATGTAACTTCATATCTTTATTTCATTTTAGTTCTTTAGCTGCATTTTTTTATCAGTGATGTTATTTTATTCTCCAAGACTTTGCACATGAATATGGATGGTTTTTATTAGTTACGAGGATAAGATTATAAACGTTCCATGATCTTATTGCATTGTTTTGTAAATTAAAACAATTTGATTGGTTTAAATATTATTGTTGTTGCCATCAGGCAGATAGATAGATAGATAGATGCCTTTAATCGCACTGTAACACCTACTTTTATTTTTAAATAAGTGTTTTGAACATCACACTTAATATATAACGATTTATTAAATTAATGAAAATATAAAAATATAAGTAACTAATTTAATATAGCAATAATAAGCATAGTAATAATATAAATAAACAATTTCTCAATAACAAAAGAAATTAACTAAATGTTTAGCGCAATTTTATATTAGGTATACTGATACTGGCTAGGTATGCGCGAGTGTGGCTAATAATGAAGATCTGATTTTGATACTTTTTTAAAAGCTGGTATCGCGTGTTTGGAAAGCTCGGCTGCTTGTTTCAGTTAAAATGTTTTTGAAAACATGTTTGCAAGGAAAATTTGAAATATTTACAATTATAAAAAAACATGAAATACAATTTTAAGTACGTATCAAACAAACATAGATACTTTTAGGATTAGAAACTTATGTGGTCCGAACCGTTTGAAAGTTACCCAAATTTTTTTTTTTGTCTTTTTTTTTGCTTTTGTGTGAAGATTATAAGCATTTCATTTCTAAATAAAACTGTTATGGGCAGGTGAACAAACTGACTTTCTTCCATCTATGGCCAGCGGTCTAGTTTACAGGTCTTTGATTAGGAAATTGATATAAGTACAGGTAATAATGATAAAATCATATCAACTTGGTTCATAATTATGGCTGCAGTTGCTATTGCCAGACCAATGATGGCTGATTTCGATGCAATTACATTCGGTGAAATTGGTTACCGCTTTAGAAACGATATTCTGGAATGCATAAGATGGTGTCGACAGTATGGCCTTCTTGCCGTTCAGATGTCATGCTTAACATGTGGCCTTCCGTGCAACGAACAAAATCGAGCACAAAGCATCGATGGAAAAAATTTGGCGTTGCACCGTATAACGTTGTAAGGGAACCTACAGCATACGGAAAAGCAGCTTTTTTTGAGAAATCTCACCTACATCTGTGGCAAATTTTGGGGTTAACTCAAGTTTGGGTTTGGAGTGCTGATTCTAGTCGTGGAATGTCCTACGACCATATCCAGCATGAACTTAAAATTGGAAGCAGTGAAACAGTTGTAGATTGGTTTCAATACTGCCGGGATGTTGCTGTTGAATATCTTATTAACAACCCTCAACAAATTGGAGGTCCTGGGTGCGTCGTAGAAATTGACGAATCTGTGTTTGCACGTCGGAAGTATAATCGTGGGAGATTGATACCAGAACAGTGGATTTTCGGCGGTTATGAACCTGAGACAAAACTAGGGTTCCTTGTTCTGGTTGCTAAACGTCACGCTGTAACACTTCTTCCTGTAATTGCTCAATGGATTCGTCCTGATACGGAGATATGGAGTGATATCTAAGGGTGGCCTACAACAGAATTGCAGGAATCGGGTTCCAGCATGGTTTGGTCAATCACATCTATAATTTTGTTGATCCCAACAATCAAGTGACTACCAACCACGTGTAAGCTATGTGGCAGCGAGAGAAATCAAAATTTAAAGCCATGCGTGGATCAACAAATCTTGATGGAATTGCAGACTATTTGGCAGAGTTTATGTGGCATCAGCGTTTCCAAAGACATCGCTATATCCATCTCTGGGATCATATCATGACATTATACCCCGTTTAACAATAGAGAAAAACGGCTATTTGTATAGCCACACAATATGTGAAAACACATTTGAAGCTCAAGCCAACTTGATAACAAAAAAATATTTTATTGACAGTTTTGCTTTGCTTTTAAACAAATCCCAGCAATAATTTTATCAAGCATTGTATAATAGATTTAAGCTCTTCTAAAAAAAAAAATGAAAGTGGCATCCCTTAGCTTTCTACAAAGCTAAATTATACTTTACCAAAATAAACTTTTCCTTTTTTTTTTCTTTTTTTTTTAGAGGTTTGAAGAAACATTTAGTTTTCAAAAGTAATTTTGTTTCATGTTTAATATCGGTTAAAAGGCGCCATTCTTGGCTTAAAAAAATAAATAACTTTTATTCTTGGC
>JAUZNK010091525.1:0-12464 GCA_035046665.1 Euphysa ruthae | reverse complement strand
TAAAAAAACTTTTTTTTTTTACCCCCCCCCCCCCCCCCCCCCAATGAGTTATGGACCATGACGACACAAGCCATCCGGATACGAGTGGCGTCCTGAGGCTGCATCTGGGACAATCGATCCTGTTGGGCAACTTGAATTAAAAGTAAGCGAGGTTGCTCGTCTTCCGTCTGATCTCATGGCGGCTACTGCGAGGTGTACGTATTTGACTAGTTACGGTGGAAGCGGAAAAAAGGAGTGGGTCGCAAATATCCTTACTGAGCGCAAACTGGTTGTGCTTACTCCAAAAACGACACGACCAGGTGTTACCGAGATAACACTCGCTTTAGCTTAGAACCCCACCAATCTCAGAAAATCCATTGTTACTTTTGCATCGACCCCACAGAGCCGATAGAAGAGTGGAACCCTCTTCATTTAGCTCATCGACTCGACAAATTTTCTGAGGATACAGTGTTTGACGAGTGTAGTAAGGTTCCAACCAAGACTCTTAAGATCATTCTCGACTACCAGGCTTGTCGAGCTTGTCAGGTAATATGTTGCAGAGGCGGTTAGCAGATTCCCCCATGCCCTAATCAAGGCAAGGTTGAAAGACTGTGTGATCGAAGACAGACAGAAGAAGAGTAAAAAACAAAACAGTCGACGATAAACTTACTGTTAACCATGTCGTGGAAATTTATCGATGCTGCAAACAAAATGTGTGTAAATGGCGGCACCAAACTGCTGTTGCAGGGCTACACCAAATGTCAAGGGCGGACCATTAGTATCGATTGAATTAACGGCAGTAAACAGCATTATAAATAGAACGTTAGACTCACATACTTATCGTGTAATCGCCGACACAAACGCGAAAATGTATAATGACTTTGCAGACGACGGATGTGAATACTAGTGAGATACAGGTCTGAGATGTAACCTTGTCAATCAATGTTTTGAGAATGCACTATAATATAAAGCTGGTTGTCCATGTTCTAAAATTCGGTTCAAAATCGGGTAAAAATTATGCGTCCACCACGGATAGGTCGCACGTCGGCGACCAACGCCCTTTGGGTCTTCTACCTTGGTAGCAGCATAGACCATTGCACCGATAAGCAACAACGTTTCCTGTATACTGTCTTTCTTAGCTACCAATGGGACCGTGACCATTTCGATTGCTTTCGCCGAAGGGAGACCAGTCATTCGCGTTGATGTGTTATTCATATCTTTCACAATAGTGGGTAGAAGTGCTTTCCATTCACTGTTGTAACAGCCACTGTCTAGTTTTTCCTGCGCCTGCACTCTGAACACTCATTCAGCCAGATGACGAGTAAAGAATTCGATAAATGATTATGATCTATGATGATCTGATTGTGCTCGACGGACCGAAACCCCATGCTTAGACATAAGCTTACTTTCTTACACCATAAATTCATTTCCGTTGTCGACCATCAACGTCCTTGGCCGTACAATCGGTCTATTCTTGTATGTGCTAATAAATAACAGGGTATTCTCATCAGCTGACATGGTATAGCGGCTTTGTAACGAGAGACCACGTCTACAAGTTTCAAAGCATACTTGTATGTCTTACGACAGATTTTATCATGTGGGAGAAAAAAATGATCGGCTTGGTGAATTTTGCTAAGCCGATTCTCAGTAAATTGAGCAAAGACAATTTTAGGAGGCAGAGTCTGCGTGTATCTTCCGACTTTTTGTTTACATAACCACCGACGGACCCTCTCCCTTGAGGTAGCCCGTTTTAGTAGTTTCGAATGGAGTGCAAATTCTCCAGGGCCATAGTAAGCCTTTTTGAGTCAAGTATCAAGGTTTTCAGACGTCAAAGTTTGGTCTTGTGTTTCAACATTGTTGAGTTCAATTAAGGAAGCAATGTATTCAAGTAACCCTATCAATCTCCAAAACGCAGATCGAGTGAGTTTGAGTAGTTCGGTGGTGAATACACATTGATTCACAGGTCCATTGGTGAGAACTATGGCAAACCGCAACGCTCTGTTCTCGTCTTCGCGCCCTAGAAACTCTAGCCCGAGGAGCTTAGCACGAGCAAGACGACCCCATCATCTTTCGATCCAGAGTTACAAAACATAGCCAAAGACGTGGTTAATGGTAAGCTGAGTATACCAGCAGCATACCGAAACAAACTGAAGGTAGAAGGGGTTTGCAAAAACATCGGCTTACCAATGTTGAAAAATGCTTCGTCTTTTGAAAAATGGCCAACATATAGCTATTTTTGTGTCCTTCTTGGTTCCAGTCTTGAGTGCAATTGCTCAGCCATTATTATCGCTGCTCAGGTGAGGAATGTAAAAAAAAGATAACCCATATCGGGTTATAGTCTTGCAAGACTTTGTATCCGCAGATCATTTTCTGCTCTATTAGGGAAGCCCAGCCATCTTTTTTGTGCACCATTCTTGCAAAACCAAAGTGCTTAGTGCCCACACGTTCGCGTAGACAGTTCCTGCATATCAGCTGTAATTTAACTTCCAATGCCAAGCCGGAGGTAAACTTCATCAAAAAATATGCGGTGTCCTAATATGATATCGTCTAGGCCTGGTGATAGATTGAATGAATCCAACCATTCTACTGATTTTATCGCAACATTAGCATGTGAGATACTACATACTACCCAGTGAATACCGGGTAGTTCATGTGTGTCATAGTTAAATATTAATGATGCGCCAGTTGTGACTTTACCTGGATCTGGAAGCTTGTCAGCGGCGAATTCTCCCAGAAATAAAAGAACTTTTTTGTAGCCCAATTTTCTAGCTGTGTGGTTATCTACATAATTAGTCTGTAAAGTGAGTTGTTATACTACGATCCATTTCAACTTCTACAACTGAAGAGGCGAGACCAAAAGAAATAATTGTGACGGGATGTGTTGGTGCTTGTGTGAAAGTGCTGGCAATTTATAATGAGTAAGGCTCCAATGTGCACCTTGTGATCCATCGGCCGTAAAATCAAACGCGTAAGTTGCAGTGCCTCCCACATTGCTTACGAAGTCAATAAGATTACCATCTGACGTCCAGGCTTCATCGGCGACATCCAGTGTGGGAAAATACTCTCGTGCGACAGAGGAGCTCTTCACGTTTGTTCCATTAAAGACTGGTTCGTAGGCGATCTTAAGCACCTGCTTCGAGCCAGCGGTCAGCTGTAATCAAGTTAGTCCAAATTTTGCAAATTCAAATTGTAGAGGTTCTGTGTTATATCCCTTCGAACGCCGATGCACGCTCAATAGCTATAATGATATGGCTTGGTAGAGGACCGCTCCATAAATCCTTCAGTTACTGTCGGTGCAGCATCAGTAGCTGCTTCTACTACTACGAGATTCTGTCATGCAACAAAGCCTGCATTGGCTTCACCTTTAGTCTCGAAATGTGCCGGTGTGTCTGGATACCATCCTTCGAGCTGACCAGCATCCAGTTCTTGTTTTTCGACAATAGGGTGAGTAACATTGCTTGGTAGGAATATCTCTGCTCGTCGACGTTAGACATGTCTCTTCCAGATCTACCTGTTAAAGTAACTTTCCTAAACAGACCGTGCGCAAACATATTGGTCAGCGCTAAATTATCACCAGCTAAGATACTCACTGCAGTGCACACGACCTGAAATTTTACCTCGACATAACTATTGGAGAGATTGATAAAGTGTCATTCGGCGCCCATTTCAAAACGAAGCTCATTTATGTGATTTAGGTCACCTTTGGCTTCAACGAGTTCGTGGTACGTTCTAATCAAATCAGTCTGTATTGGGGTGCCACCCACAAACCTATGATCTCGCGGAGATGAGTGTTGAGATTGCTTTTTTCATGAACTGTTTCTATTTCAGTGCATATCTTACCGCAGCGGTAAGCATGTCCAAGTTTCTTGAGATTTTCTTTGGTGGTTGCTGTTTGACTCCCAGCCTTCAACCTATCCTTTAGGGGACACTGCTTGTTAAGAGCCGTGGAGAAGGCTTGTTGAATCATTAGTAGAGCAGCCTTGGCAACGCTTGATGTACTATATCGTAACCTCCAGATCTATTGGTTAATGATTGTTTTGCCTGCAATGTCGGAATCTTACTTTTAAGTTTGAGCAACCAAAATGGGTTAATAGAATCGTCACCGCCTAGTGTATCCAATTGCTCTTTTAAGGGTGCTTCATGCTGAATTGCTTTATTCAGCCGTTCTCGTTTATCATGGGCAAGCTCATGGTGAAGCATTTCTTTGCCCTGCTTTCGCTTGAGATCGTTTAACTTTGGTCCAGTTGGATGCGTGTGTAGTTTCACAATATTGTTCACCGCTGGTTCAAACAAATATCCGTGATCATCTGCAGTGAGAACACGTGATTTTTTTAAAGTACTCATTTGAACCCAGTATATTTACATACATATAACTACATAGAAACAAATAGTTCAAATGAAATTCCATATGCTAGATGCTTGCCCACCAACGTACCCAGCGAGGATTCTCATTTGTGGACCGAAAATGTGCGGTAAAACCACGTTCATTCAGATAGAATATAAGTTTCTCTTTTGGTATAGACTTAATAGTTGATTTGTCTCACGCACATTATATCGATTCACGATTGCAACTTAGATGCCAAGAGTGGGACATCATATACACAAAGCCAGCGGAGATATAAGAAGTTGTGAACATATTTGGACATGGCATTAAGCCCGATGGAACTACAAACAAACGCAGTCCTACGGGACCAATTGGATCTAAAGGCTACCCGGGATCCTTTGGTTTTAAAGGAGAACCCAGTGAACTTGGAACTGCCGGTGTTTTAGGTCCTAAAAGAGAACCCGTTGAACGAGGATCTGCCGGTGCTTCGGGTCCTAAGGGAGAGCCCGGTGAGTATGGGTCTGGAGAGAAAAACATAACTCTTGCACCCGATGTAGGGATTTCTCAAAATAAGAATGGATTATTTCTCACCCCATTGACACTTCTATATGAGGGCTCAGTTAGTGGCTACCACAAAGCAATATTGATGGGCTCTCCCTAGAAATACCGTGTCCTGTATATTACCGCAACATATCATAGCTGGAATAGGTTTGCTACGTTCGTCCCTGCTACACACTCAAAGGAGGATCATTGGAGGATAAAAATGGAAGGCAAGAAGGCTTTGAGTTTTCAGACGAGATATCTCAAAAAGCCACATCATTATGTCAAGACTGAGATGACCAAAGGATAGGAATGGGAGTTACGCAGTATTTATGGGGTTGAATAACAATATTGAAGAAATTATCCTTTATGATATCGACATGGATAAAGTAGATAGATACGCTCAGTTGTACCCTACACTAAACAAACCACATTCTATGCACGAGTCTGGGGCAGACAAAGGTAGCCAAATTTAAAGACCAGCTGAAGGCTGAAATTGACTTCCGTTAAAGCCTTGCGAAAAAATAAACTCGATCTGTCAACATTATCGACGGTATTGATGTCGGGGTTACTGTGATAGGCGTTGTTCTAGGCGGCGTTGGAACGGGTTTAATAGTGACCGTGATCGCAGCACCAGTTATTCCAATCATCAAGGGATTTGCTGTTGGGTGCGGTCTTGTGAGTGCCGGCACAAAAATTGCCTTTACTCGGCTAAGAACAAAAACTCAAAAGCATGAAAAGATCGCTGAGAGCAAGCTCAATACAATTGCAGACCTAGTAAACAAGGCGCTTGAAGATGGTGCTATAAGTCAAGACCAGTTTCATTTGGTTTTAGAAGAAGTTCGAAAATACCACGCTATGAGGAAGGTAGTACGTGTGATGATTCAGAAAAAAAAGCTTAGAACTCGACGAGGCCACAAAAAAGGAATTGGTCGAGAAAGGGCGTAAGGTAGTCCACCATTCCTTCATAAAAAAACTCGGGGCTAGAAGTTCACTTTAGAGATTAATCGCTTCAATTCACAACCAGTATATATGCACCCAACACCGAGTGCACCAAATTGGGCTTACACTGAATATTAAAGGTGTTTACTCCTATGGTTGCGAGAAATTAAAATTAATTTTTTTATAAAAAATATGATTTATAAAAAAAAAATCAAAACATTAACAGACTTTAATTTAAACAGTATGCGTTTAACGTAGATATTAATCGTGTTGAATGTAAATCAAATCAAATAAATCAAACAAAACAAAATAACAATGCATTCTTTATAAGTTTATAAAATTTTTATTTTACGAGTTTTCTATAAACTTCAAGTTACTTGATTGTTATCAGATCTCAGTAAAGTGTTCGCCCACATACACTGTTCAACTTCCAGTAGAAAGTTCAACTTCTTGGCACCAAGATAGTAAATATTAACGATTTCTTTTTTTAAACACCACACTACCAGCAGTGTTGAATGCTTTTGGCGTGTAAAAATTGATTGACTTTGATTATGAATATTTTTTTGAAAGATCATGATCAAGTTAGTTTCAATTTGAAATAAATAAAAAAAAGTTTGGATAGTGGAGATAATAAAGTTTGGATAGTGGAGATAATAAAGACTATACAACCCGTGCGACCCCGATATATTATTGTAATCATGTTCGTATTTATATATATGTTTATTAGATATGACTATTTGATTTTCGACTAGTGTTTAGAAACGTTGCAATGCATCAAGTTTTTTTTTTTTTTTTAATTTTTGATGGTAAGGATATTCTAACTTGTACAACCGACATATCTGATATCTATATTCAACGCACTTCATATCATATGCTAACATTTAAAACTTAATACTTTAAAACTTTTTTAAAATGAAAAACAACCAGGATCTCGGAGATGCGGGTATGCAGATTTACTTTGACCTATTTATTAATCTACGTGAAGTTAGTGTTAAGCAGATTTACTTTGATCTAATTATTAATCTACGTGAGGAGATCCATAAGAATTCTCCGCCTAATCCGGATTGTAAAAGTCATTAATCCTGCTGGGAGGCCACGCGGCCGGCTCTTCTCTCTCCCATATACCCGAATAAAAAACGTCCTCTGTTCCCACAACCATACATAATTATATGTCTACGAGAAGTTAATGTTATGTAGACTTACTTTACATGATTATTAACTTCTATGTTGGGATTCGAGAACCCGCTGATCCCCCCACCCCAAAAAAATGTTGCAGTGATTTTAACAAGGATCTCTCTGTTATTAACAACTGGGCATATCAGTGGAAAATGTCCCTTAATCCTGATCCTAATAAATAAACTGCCAGTTTTTTTTTTTAGAGAAAAAATCCCAATTGTCTAATCTCCTATTTATTTTATTTTATTTCTATCTTGATGGGAAACTGGCATTTGGCCTCCATATAAATGATAACATTTCTAAGGCGAATAAAGATATGGGTCGTATCAAACAACTTTCTTGCACTTTGCCTAGAAAATCTTTGCTCACTTTATACAAATCATTTTTATGTCCCATCTAGATTATGCCGACGTTATATATATGATCAGTCTGATGATAAATCTTTTTGTAAAGAAGTTGAATCCGTACAGTATTTTTTGTCTTGCAATTGCCTGAGCTAAAAGAGGAACGTCAAGAGTTCAACTTTACCGGGAACTTGGATGAGAGAGCTTGTGGGTTAGACGTTGGTACTGTAGGTTAGTTTTTTTTTATAATATAGCCAGAGGTAATGCTCCTAAATATTTAATAAATTTTTTACCTACGTTTGTTCAGTCGCAATGTTAATCGTCGCAATCTACTTAATATCTTGTCTTTCGAAAAAACTATTTTAATAACTCTTTTTTTTCCTTTTTCTACAAAAGAATTGAACAAACTTGATCCATTTGTAAGACAATCTATATCCGTCTCCCTTTTTAACAAATCGGTTCTCCATTTTATTCGTCCCAAGCCAATGCCAGTTTTAAACATAATGGATCCTTGTAATTAAATGCTTCTCGCATTTTTAAGAGTTGGTTTTAGTCATTTAAAAATATTTTCATAACTTTGCTGATACGCTCGTTCCTATTTGTAATTGTGGAATCTTTGAATCTGAAACCAGCCTGTTTTTGACTACATTAATTCAGAACTAAATCCAAGTAACGCGATGACTATAGATAAATACTAAAGATACAAGAAATTCTAGAACAATTAAATATTTCACATCATGAATACTATGAGTCATTAGCAATATCTTTAGATGATGATTTCCAGATACATCTTGTGCGTGCTCCTAATTTCTGTTTTGTGAATAATTATTTTGATGGCTTACTTGCTTAGGAAGTCAACATGGATATTAAACTTTTTTTAAATAAACCTAAAACAGTTTCTTTTATTTGCACTTACTTGTCAAAATCTGAGGATTTATCTACTCAGGCTATAAGTCAAGCTTTAAAAGAATCTATTGAAAATGCCTCAGAAAACTTCGAGCAAATGAAATCCATTGAATATGCTTATTCTTCAAGTCGAGAAAATTCAGTCCAAGAAGCAGCTTACAACTGTTTACATGAATTATGGCTTGGAAAGATTTTCCCTGGTGTTTCATTTGTAAGTAGTATTATTCCTGAGAAAAGGTATAAAACAATGTTAAATCAACGTGAGATAGCAGAATTGTCAAACGATAGAACAAATATTTTTAAACGAAATATGCTTGACCGTTATATTATTAGATCAAACTCTGAGTTTTTCAATGCTAAATAGTGTCATTGATACTTTGTTATGCAGAACTTTTGAGATATTACGATATTTCCCCAAATAAACTCAATAACGATTAACGAATAGCGATTGACGAATAGCGATTAATGAATAGCGATTAACGAATAGACAAATAGCGATTGGCAACCTGATGAACTTCAAGATGAAAAAATCTATAAATGTGTTCAGGCTCTTAACGCAAAACATAGAACAGCTTTTGATTTTATATATAGTTGGGCAAAAAATTTTATGAAACAAAAATCTTTATCTCTTATAAAGGTTGTTGATTAAATATGTTTGTTTCTTACTGGTGGTGCAGGGTGTGGAAAATCATATCTAATTAAGACTATCTATAAAGCCGTTACTAGATCATATTTGTGTTCCAGATAAAGAATTTTTTTACTTGCACAAACAGGGGTAGCTAATATTAACATACAGGGAACGACTCTACATTCAGCTTTAGGATTATCTTGTCAGGGAATAATTTATTATTTAAATAGTAGAGTACTAGTAAGTTTCAGAAACAGGCTATCTGAGGTCCAACTTATCATAGTTGGTGGAGTATCCATGGTTTTAAAGAAACTTTTTTTCAAGTTTTTTCATCGAAGATTGGTAGAAATCTTTAATGTTCAGAGGCTCCTTGAAGGTAAATTTATCTTAGACAGTGGAGATTTATATAAACTTCCTATAGTGATGGGAAATCCTAAATTCAAGCATAAGCATAACGAGCCTGATGATAGAAGCAGCATGTCTCCTGAAACGTCGCTCAATAAAAAATTTTTATCTCTTTAATAAATAACAATTCATTTTTAATTCCAAAAGAATAGGCTACAATTTTTTTCAAATTCATCAAAGATTGGTAAAAATCTTTAATGTTCAGAGACCCTTTGATGGTAAACCTGTCATAGTCTGTGGAGACTTGCATCAACTTCCTACAGCAATGGGAAATCCTATGTTCAAGCATAGTAATTCCTTTTTAAATCCTACAGAATTGACTGCAAGTGATATATAGAATTTGTTCAAATTGGTAGAGTTGAAATCACGCAACAAAAAGGTGATGATATATCGATTAAATTATTAAATAAAATTCTAGTTGGATATGCTGATGAAGATGCAAAAAAACTTTTTGAAATCAAGATTTATTTCTGATATCAACCCACTTTACCCGGATAATGTAGTCCATATTTTTGCAAAAAATTCACCATCAAATGAGCGCAACAATAAAAGGTTAGAGAGTTTAGAATCTCAAATATCAGTATCAATCAGATCTTAAAATACCACAAATTCAGTCTTTTAAAAGGAAAGTCTTCCTTGAGATATCTTGGGCCTTTTATATGGGATGCTATACCCAGTAACATTAAGGATAACAAACCAATGAATTTAAAATTAGAATTAAGTATTGTACTCCTGAAAATTGCCCATGTAAGTTATGTAAACAGTAACTACAATGTGTTGGGTATATTTGATTCATCATAATATATTACATTATATATCATATAAAATATTTTAACATTTTCTAAAAATGTTTATGTTAAAATGTAGATAAGTATGGGTTTATATAGTTAACAGAAAGTTTGATTAATGAACAACCCATGTAAAATATGAACTTTACGTAAAAGTTTTATTTTCCAAATGTCAAATCTTCCTATAAAATTCAACAACTCAGACTACAAATCCTCTGGTACTGCAGTTTGTTGTAGCAGTTCAATCACTTTAGCTCATCATGGTTGGTAAACATGATGACATGCCTCTCGTCACTATTAAAAAACAATGTCAGACATTCAAAGTCGCATTGATATAGCGCCGACATTCATCAAATAATAACCAATTTTACAATGATCTTATTCAACTCACAAAATCAGAAAATCTACACATAATCATGGGTGATTTCAATCTAGATGCTTTTGATCTGCAATTTAAAGACATATCGCCGTTCTCACTTGCATCTTATAAACTTTTTGTAAACAATGCAACACATTTAAATTGAACAATAAATGCTAATAATAATAGTAATAACTGCTTGATATTAAAATAAAAAATCTATTTTAATTACTAACTAGTTGAAAATGTTATTCACAATGTATATTTCTCTGGTCACGATTCTGTCAAAGTAGTAAAAATGAAATTTTAGGGAAAATATTAATGAGGCCGACCTATACCCTATCTTTGTTATTGTTGGAACAGTCTTTAAATAAATATCTCACACAACCGGCTGGATTGGAATGGATTTTTTGTCTATGAATTTTAAAATTGGACACACTCACTTAAATAATTTACTGAATTTTTTAGCACAAAATATAGTTTTTAGAGAATTTTTTTTTTTGCTTGTTCATATTTATATATGTTAATAAACAAACCCGGCCATTCCGACAGAAGCACACAACTCTTTAAGATATAAATAATTTTTTTTTAAGCGAAAAAGTAGGGATTTGTAATGTTGGAAATGATTCAACTTTTTATGCATGCGATTATAATTTAAATTCATTACATTTAAGACTGGAACACAACAGTTTGGTAGCTATAGAATGGTTTTAAAATAACTGTATGAAACTAAACAAAGAAAAATGTCACTTAATTTTATCTGGATTTAAAACATCAACACTATTGGGTTTCATGAGGGGATTCAAAGATATTGGAAAGTAGAAATCAGAAAATATCAGGGATAATATATAGATAGTAATTTACGGTTTAACGATCATGTTTCTGAAATTTGTAACAAACCGAAAAGAAGTTCATAAAATCGCAATTTTCTTGTTGTCCATTAGCCTGGATGTTTCATGATAGAAATCTAAACAGAAAGATAAATAGATTACATGAACGGGCAATACGATTAATATATAATGATGATACATCGAAATTACAAAAATTATTAGAAATTGATGGTTCTATATCAGTTCATCACAATAACATTAGAATATTATCTTTGTAGTGTTATACAAACTAAACAAGGAGCTTCCACCTTCAACAGTGAATGAAGTTTTCGTAAAAAGGAGAAATACGAATTAAATCTTCGTTCACAGATAGATTTCCAGATACCGTGTATAAGTGTTTTATAATGGGGAGTTATCGTTAAAACATCCCTTAATATGGCAGATAGTGCCAAAAGATAACAAAAATAGTAAATCAGTAAATTAATACAAGTTAAAAGTTAAAAAGTGGACACCAAAACATTACTCATGTAAATTGTGCAAAGGTTACGTGCAAGAACTTAGTTATATTTTAGTGAAAATATATTGACGTTTTATTAATCTTTTTCTTACTTTTTAAATACTATTTCCAACCAAAAGAACTCGTCTTCTAAATACTTTTCAAAAATAAGTAAAAAAGGCATAAAGTTTTGATATCAATTCATTGGGAAATTTTGAGATTCAAACCCAAAAAAAAGTAAGCAAACCTTTTTTTTAATCAGATATTTTTTCCTCTTGATTATGGCAAAAAGGATGAAAAAGTAATAAGCAATGAAGATTTTTTTTACCCAATTAACACCTTGAGACAAGGTAGAATCTTACGTGTAAACTGGGTCTTAGAACAAACTAACAGAAGATAAAGGAAAAGTTGCAGAAAACAGATTTTAGTAAAAATTTGAACAAATATTAATAATGCGACCAAAATAATCAGCTGGAAAACAGGGCTATATTCACATTTATGTTATTATTCTCATTTTTTTTTTTTTTATTGATAAGATTATTTTTTAATTACAAAGATGCAGCAATTAACATCAAATGTTAGGAAGCTAGGGAAGAGATATAGTCAACATTTAAATTATTTAGAGTCAAAATTGTACAAGTTAGGGAAGAGATATACATTATACTCGAGATCTATAATTCTCTATCAGCGAAAGTTTATTACTCGAGATCTATAATTCTCTATCAACGAAAGTTTATTTACTCGAGAT
>JAUZNK010091514.1:0-10667 GCA_035046665.1 Euphysa ruthae | reverse complement strand
AATAAACAAACAAATTTTATGTTCAAAACAAACAAATTTGCATGTTCAAAACAACAAAGTTTACATGTTCAAAACAAGAATATTTGCATGTTCAAAACAACAAAGTTTACATGTTCAAAACAAACATATTTACATGTTCAAAACAAACAAATTTACATGTTCAAAACAAACATATTTTCATGTCCAAAACAACAAAGTTTACATGTTCAAAACAAACATATTTACATGTTCAAAACAACAAAGTTTACATGTTCAAAACAAGAATATTTGCATGTTCAAAACAACAAAGTTTACATGTTCAAAACAAACATATTTACATGTTCAAAACAAACAAATTTACATGTTCAAAACAAACATATTTTCATGTCCAAAACAACAAAGTTTACATGTTCAAAACAAACATATTTGCATTTTCAAAACAACAAAGTTTACATGTTCAAAATGAAAAAATTTACATAGTCAAAACAAAAAAATTTGCATGTTCAAAACAAATAAATTTACAAGTTCAAAACAAACAAATTCTAGATTCAAAACAACAAAATTTACGTTTTCAAAATAAACAAACAAATATTATGTTCAAAACAAACAAATTTGCATGTTCAAAACAAACAAATTTACATGTTCAAAACAAACATATTTGCATGTTCAAAACAACAAAGTTTACATGTTCAAAACAAGCATAACTGCATGTTCAAAACAACAAAGTTTACATGTTCAAAATAAAAAAATTTACATGTTCAAAATAAACAAATTTACATGTTCAAAACAAAAATATTTGCATGTGCAAAACAACAAAGTTTAAATGTTCAAAACAACAAAGTTTACATGTTCAAAAGAAGCATAATTGCATGTTCAAAACAACAAAGTTTACATGTTCAAAATAAAAAAATTTACATGTTCAAAACAAAAAAATTTGCATGTTCAAAACAAATAAATTTACAAGTTCAAAACAAACAAATTCTAGGTTCAAAACAACAAAATTTACGTTTTCAAAATAAACAAACAAATTATATGTTCAAAACAAACAAATTTGCATGTTCAAAACAAAGAAATTTACATGTTCAAACCAAACAATTTTACATTTTCAAAATAAACAAGTTTTATAAAGCATTGATGTGGATACTATTTCTGATTCAAATTGAGCTACAGTTTGGCGTGTCTTAATGCAAATTGGGGAGTGTATTCCAAATCAGTGTGGGCACACATTCACAATGAATTTATATTGATATGTTAGGGGTATGAATATAAATTTCTATATGAATCATAAGCATTTCTAGATATATAAAAAACAAGTTGTGTAGTTTTGAGAGAAATTTTGTATATGAGTTTGGGAGAATTCAATGGTTTAAGAAGCCCCCTGTTTTCTATGGTGATTTTGATTACGTAGTGAATAAAACATTAAGTGTATCCTTAGACTATCGTTTATGAGTTAATTTTAAGTGTTGTATAGTAGTTTACGATAAAACATCCAAATCAAGGGACGATGATAATAAACAAAAATAAAAGATGGCGCTTCAGCTTTTTGATTAAAACTTTTAAATATTGAAAAAACAGTTTTTCATCGCTTACAAAAGCCAAACAAAAGCAAAATTTTTAAACATTAAAATTTTTTCAGAAGGTATCGACACACTCGGTTCCCCGTCCATTTCCTCTTGTTTCCTATCCGTCTCTATTCTTTTCCTGCTTTTTCCTATGTGAGTTCATAGACGTCGAAACAACGCCTTTGTAATTTTGTATAACGACGTCGATTATACGTACAATTAACGATGTAAAATTTGGCATTGAAACTACGTCAGAACGACGTTGTATCATGACTTTTTACAATTACAAAATAATGTCCAAATTATATTGCCAGCTGCATCAAGGTGCAATGTATCCAATAAGTCAGATTTCTCTTCATAATAAATAAAATTACTAAGTCTCGATATAGTAATATTAAGACACATGCATAGGTTTACAAAGTTACATCATGGCCAGCAAGAGCCACTTATGCTGCCAAAAACAATTATTTGCATAGTATAATTTAAATGTTACCATCCAATGAGCGTAATAAATTCAAAATTAGGTAAATCACCTTTGACTAGAAAAAGATAGCAAAAGTAAACCAAAAATCTTCAGGACAGGGTACCACCACATTTTAAATTAAATATTGACAGTTAAATTGGTGAATTGGCAAATTTATGACCCTAGGTCATTTCGTTGAGTAAATTGCTGTAGAAAAATAGTATTAAATTTCAATGAAACCAAAGGACATATTTACAGTTTAAATCAAACTACGCATTGGTGACTTTTCATTTGGTGGATTTTCAAACAGCAGCGAGAAATCATCTAAAAATCATGCAAGTATTAAAATAACTCCATATGAATATAAGAGCATAAGTTAGAGCATATAGCGTGCTAGTATACGCGGTATAAGCTAGTATGTATGACATGAGATATGTTCTCCATTGTAGTACATCTATATCTGGAATCGGCATAAGCTCCAATGGTTATCGTCGTCTTAGAGCGTGTTTCAATTAGCTTCTAGTTTGATTTTAAATATCCGCTATTGTTCCCTGGTGGTGGTTATTTAACACTGCAACTAAAAATCATAAATGCTTATTGTACTGTCATGTTTAATCAGTAGATTATAGTGTTCTTATCTGTGGTGGTGAAATCAGAAAAAAATAAAGTGCAATTAATGTAATCAATTGATTTCTATGCGTCACTTTGTAATGCATATAATTTTTTTGAGTGTAGGGTTGAAAGAGGGACAGTTTGCACCTTTGTTTTTATGTTTAACGATTAGAAAATATTTAAGGGCTTTAACTATTTGAAAGGGGGACAATATCGTCTATATTTTTATTAATTCAATCACCCCGTGAGAAAAATAAAATACCAAGGTGTAAATTATGATTCCAATGGAGCCTCCGAAATTGAGCTTTACGGAGAGACCCGATTTAATGCATTGCGTATGTGATAATAATGAATATTTAAAATATCATTTCAAGCACAGAAATCGCTTTATGTTTTTAAACGATAACTATTACAGCTCCCTTTGTGACTTTTAATGTTACAAAGAGATTGCAATTCTTTAGGCAAAAATCCAAATATAATAATGCTATCATGAACCAAACACCCACAAAATTATAGCTGAGAGATTTTACCACCCAAACACACAAAGGCATCCTGACAGTTCTTATTAATTCTTACCCATCTATCCAGACCAGGTATGGTCTGGGAACGAATTGATAAAGATATTTGATGATATACAAAATCTGTTAAAATTGAATAAACATTGGATTTTAAGATGAGAAAGTAACCATAATATTTAATATCACAGAATATCTGGAAAAAGAGGATGTTTTCAAAATTTTTGTTAAATTCATTTTAATTTTTTGAAAATGAGCTGCTTAATTCAGATAAAGACCTCATGTTATTGATGAGAAAATAAAAAATTCAGGACTAAATCTAAAATTCAGCAGCTAAGAATAGAAGATACGAAATAGACAACCCAAGTTCCGTATTTTATATGATATTAATACTAATGACTCATTACCGTTAAAATAGAAAATCGTTGACCATGGGCTTTCAAGCGTCACCCCCAGAAATATAGAAAATGATCCTTATCATTAACATGAAATCAGATGATTGTTTTGTATATTGCCATGCAGGCCTAACCATGTGCAAAATAGTACGTCTGACAGGGTTATCAGTATTTTTTGATCAGCAATCTTCGTTTTGCGGCCGAAGTGTATATTTAAAGCGAAATTAAACAAGAAAAGGAATAGCAATAGACACGAAAAAAAAAAAAGAAAAAAAAAAAAAAACAGCGCTAAAACAAGAGTAGAAAAGAAATATAACCTCGTATATTATTATTAATAGAAAATTTTTTTATTGAGAATAACTAATAAAACACAAAAAGGTTTTGATCTTTTTTTTCTTTTCGTCTATAATTTACTTATAATTTTTGTAAAAACTAAAAGCAGTCTCTAATAATTAACTTTTAACAAACTCCTAGCGCATTAAAGATTAATATATATATATGGCCACAATGTAACTTAGCCCTACTATACTTGTTAAAAGCAACGTTTTGCTTTAATTGCTTTTTTATGTTAAATAGTTACAAAAAAATCAGAGTGTCAGTTTTGAAAATTTTTTGGTGACATCATCAACACCCTGGAAGCAATTAAAAAAATCCTTTAAAAGTTTTTTCATGGGCTTTTTCTAAAAGAAGAGGTTCGGTGGATCAAAAAAAATGTGAAAATCGTATCATGAAAATGTATATTTCAAAAATTACAAGCACTTTAAAAATCTGTCAAACACAGACCGGTATTTTACAGACCAGCTAAAAAGTTTCATTCATTACAATAAAACCAACACATATTTAAATAAAAACTATTTATTGAACTTTTTTTTTTTTTTTTTTTTGTAAAGAACTGTTCATTTTCTAGAAAATTATTTTTCCAGCGTCAAGGAACTCTGATTTACCATCAAGATCATTGTGAAAATCAGTGTTGTCTATGGCAAAGTGGACTGGAGTTCCTTTAACTAAAGTAGGTGGAATGTAAACTCCATTTTCAATGATTTCTGTCGCTACGTTTGCCAGTTATGTCTCAATCTCCATAACTTTCCCAAAGGTTATTGAAAGTTCTAACCCAGATAGACAATCGATCATTTTCATGCTTCTGGTTTCTTTATGAATAAGCAGACCTAAACCGAATGAAAAGGGCGTTTCTGAATGGATTCGTGAACGGAACTCGGTTGGTTTTCGGTCTACCAGTTGGTATGTCACTTGTTTTTTAGGTTTTGTAGCTTTCATTACAATTTGACAAATGTTATATACTGCTGTATAGATAGATATATTTATAGCTACGTGATGATTCGTTTATGTCACGGCCTGCACCCACTACTATCTATTTAACTAGAAATTGGAGAGACTGGGGAAAAAATATCCATCGAAATCACCACTAAATTTCCAACTACTAGCATTTAATAAGTCTTATCGAACCGTGTTTGTGCTTTCACAGATGTTATAAAAATCATCACTAACGTTTTTTACTTTTTGATCCTTGGCATTTAAAAGGGTTTTGTTTAAGCAAGTTCTCTCAGGGTCATTTCTATTTCCTAGATTGGTTGACCACTAACTTTGGTAAGTTTGTTTGTAAAATTCCTTAATACATTTCTTACTGTTTTTATAGTACTCGTTTCCCAGAAGGTCATTGTAAAGAGTGTTTATCGTTCATCGTTAAAACCGAATCTGGTACCCGGATAAGGTGGGATTTCAATACTGTGTTTCTGACTTCAATATCCGCAAGAACTCTAGATAAGTCATCGACTTCTTCTTTGTTAGCAGATCTTTGTGCTACAACCCGGCACTTTATACAGAACATCATTGGCTGCAGCGTCACACGCGTTTGGTATTGTGTTGAGTCGGATAAAAAAAGACTGGTCTTGTAGCCGAGTTGAGAAATTTTTCATAAAGTTTACTAAATCCAGTATTTTTCGAGCGAAGGTGTTTAACGGGTAAATTTTCAGAGGAGCTTGATTCAAAAAAAGCATTATTTACTGCTTCAATTTCTGATTCAGTCTCATCCACAGTTTCAATGTGCTTTGATGATAGTCTAGAAAGTCTAGTTTTATTTGTAGTAATTTTATAGCGTTCGAAATGATAAACAGCATTTTTTTCACAGAGTGTAATTACATCCATTGACTTGAGAAAGTATGATGTATTATCAATGTATCTAAGGCTTGTGCTGAGAGCATTGATCAATTTTTAAATGGATTCTTTCTTTGGATTGCTGCCAACTTGAATACAAAAAATAAATATAAACACTATTATAAATATATAATAAAAATTTTTCATAATTAAGTGAAATGATTTAGTTTACGTGCTGTGTAATACAACCAGGGTTAACAAATTCCAATGTGTTTTTCAGTCAAATGGCTATTGTAAAACAACTTAAATGAAAA
Organism: Euphysa ruthae; assembly: GCA_035046665.1. NCBI lineage: Eukaryota > Metazoa > Cnidaria > Hydrozoa > Anthoathecata > Corymorphidae > Euphysa > Euphysa ruthae. Next base: position 4,715 of record JAUZNK010091514.1, on the reverse strand, counting down.
CAGGTGTTACACATTTGAGGGACAAAGTTATTTACTGCTGTATAAATGTTTACTGTCTATTGAAATAAAGCAGTATTAATAATATAAAAGTTTAGCTTCTGGTCTGATACAATAATGGAAAATGAGATAGGTAAAAATAACAATTCTTTCTTTAAACTCTTTTAAAACTGTTAAATTTATACCCAAAGTTCAATACATCGGTTTTACTTATATAAATATTGTTTTTGTTGAAATTAAAGGCATTTTTAGCTGGTCTGTAAAATACGGTCTTTGTTTTTGGAGTGCTTGTAACTTTTGAAATATGTATTTTCATGATATGGTCTTTAGATATTTTTTGGTCCACCCAACCTCTTCTTTAAAAAAAAAACCCGCGAAAATGAAATTTTTTTTTCGCTTCTGGGATGTTGATGACGTCATATCACGTGACCTAGAAAGTTTCGTAGAAATAAGCCATTACAGCAAAAAGTTTGCTTTTAACAAGTATGGTAGAGCCAAGTTCATTGTGGCCCTTCTATCTTATCAGGGTTGCTAAAATTTTCTGGAAAAACAAGTGCATACAGGTTTAAAAAAAAAAAAAAGCTAATAAACTTTTAACCCTTTTATTTTAAGAAATTTTGAGGCAAAATTTTTTATAAATGGAAAAAATAACGATTGTATACAGCGGGAACATATTGCTTCGTAAAATTTTCAAAATAATTATGAGTCCTGCTTATACAAAAATCTTTAAAATTTTTGCGAAACACAGGATGCATTTCTAGACGTTGCTTTAAAATGTTTAAAAAAAAAATTTTTTTCTACAAGATCGTGGAATCAACATATCTTATAAACAATGCTTACAATAAAATCTTTTAAACATTACTAAGGCTATTTTCGTTGACCTTCAAAAAGCTTTTGATATTGTCAATCACACTCTTTCAAGAGGTAACGCCCTAAAATGGTTTACAGTAGGTCTTTTTTATCAAACCGTTCACACTTTGTGTCCATTCATGATAAAGTCTCTTTAACTCAAATGATAAATTGTGGTGTTCCACAAGGATCTTGGATCCTTGGACCAGTGCCCTTCCACGTATCTTATGACCTTCAGGAATACATGGAATATTCTATTGTCTATCATTTTGCTGATAAACATCTTAACCATGACTTATCTAAACTGGTAAACTGGTTTCGTGAAAATAAAATTTCCTTAAATATCAAGAAAACTGAACTAATGCTTTTTAGAATAATTTCAGTTAAAATAATTAAGTGTCTTGGTCTAAAAATTGATGAAAATTTATTTTTTTTGCTGCATATGCAAGATTTAGCTCTTAAATAAATCAGGTCAAATGGTATGCTTGCTAAAATTCGGTATTATGACAATTACGAAACACTTTTAAATATGTATGGCGCCATATTTGCTTCTCATCTAAGACACGCTTGTCAAGTTTGGGGACACTTTAGAAACCAAGCACTAGGAAGAATAATATCTTTTCAAAACAAAGCAATGAAAATTGTTCACGTCTTCCCAAACTGGCTAAACTGTAGCATGCTCTACTATCTCTCTAATGCTCTAACTTCTTTCTTGAGCTATCTAAATTGTGTTTTTTTTTGGGAGCAAAGAAATTCCAGGCTTCGGTCAGTTTTTGATGAATACTTCTCTCAACAGAATACCTGTCGATAAAACCAAAGGTCTAATACGAATAACAATCTTACAGTACGACTTATGAGAACTATGACATATGGAACTAACCTATAATATATCAATGCATTTTAACATGGTCCAGAATACAAAAGCACTTTATGGCCGTTTAATTCCAAAATGATTTATTTCTTTATTTCTTTGATTTATACGTTTCTTTTATTTTCGTTTTATTATCGTATTTTTTTTTGTTCATACTATTAATATTTTTCATAGTAATAAATAGAATGGCTATCCTTTTTTCATGATAGCCTTGAAGTTGTAAATATTTTAGTTTAGTTTCATATTTTGTTCCCTTTGTGCGTTATTTTTGTGATTCTATTGGTGGGACGGGTCGCGTGATTTTATATGGGGAAGGGTTTTTTTTTTCTTTTTTATTTAGTTGGAACTTTTTCATTTTTGGAGTGTGAAATACATTTATTTGATTTCATAACATTGTGGTATGTTGCAATCAGACAGCAGCAAAGTAATTTCCACCAAAACATTGAGAGGGCTAAAATCCATTTTGCTTTTTTCCTATGGGACAAAAACAGTGCTTTTAAACAACACAACACCAGAAAAAAACGCAATTGTTGGGGAGGGGGCTTCGGCCCCACTAGCTCCTGGAAATTACGACACTGGATAGATTCGATTGTTATAAATTTTTGTATTTGCATATATATATATATATATATATATATATATATCTTGTTAGTTGCCATGAAAATAAAGACTCTAAAGAAAGATTTTAGGGTCTGAACACATCCAATTTTTCAAGAAATTTTGTTTTACAGAATGTCATTTTAACTAATATTCGAAGTAGCTACTATTTTTTGGTTGATTACACATCGCGGAGGCTTGTTTGCTTAATTCATTCATTCGTTTAATTCATTCATTATGTAACATAAAAACAAAACAAAAAATATTGAAATAATGGTAGTCCTATACAGCATCATTATTGGAAATTATGTGGTGTGAGTATATGTTAGTTGGTGCTTATAGTTATATTTTGTATTCTTATAAATCGATAAGAGAAAAATCAAATTTAAATTTCGATGACTAGAACTAGGAAAATTTCAATTGTTCTTAATTTGATATTTTGAATTCAGGTCTTATTGATGAGAAGAAGCATTTAAGCCCTTGTCGTGTATGTGGAGACAAGTCATCGGGAAAACATTACGGTGTGTATACATGCGATGGTTGTCGAGGCTTTTTTAAAAGGGCAGTTCGAAAGAATCTTATATTTCATTGTAAAGAGAAAGGAATTTGCATGGTAGATGCAGCGCGGAGGAACCAATGTCAAGCTTGCCGACTTAAAAAATGTTTTGATGTTCATATGAATAGAGATGGTAGGTTTGTAAACATGTTCTTTAGAAAAAAAGGGGGTGTGGACTAGGTTTTAAATATCCAAGGATAACCGCTAACTGAGTGGTGATTAATCGCCTCTTGGCGCAGGCTACTCTAAAGTACCATTTAATCTCCCAGCCCTCTTCCCCTCCACTTTTGTGAACAAATTTGATTTATTTGGAAACTTTGCAAACAAATGAATAACCACATTTTGAAAGGATAGCTGGGGATTTTAACGAATAGGAAGTAGTTTCTTAAAATACTCTTGTTTTCTTTTTCCATTTATTCTCTATTATTTTTCCAATCTCACCATCTCCAATGAATAAACTTTTATAATACTGCGAAATTAGTAAAAAATAATAACTAGATTCCTTCTTTCTTAAAGCAGTACAACATGAACGCTCTCCTCGTTTGAATACTAATCGGTCACGAAATAGTAAACAGCAGACAGGTAATACTCAAAATATACAGCAACAACCAACCAATGTCGAAATACCTCAACAAAATGAATTCAAATACACCAACACACAGAACATGCCATTTTTGAATTTTGATGATGAAAATTTTGCCATATCTCAACAAGCTCGTGGCTATGACAACAACTTCAACCATTTTAATGTTGTTAAATCTGAGGAAACAAAATTTATGCAATCAGATCCACCAAATTTAAATCCGCAACCTCCGTTTACGCCCAATGCACACTCTTTTGCACCTAACAGTCATGTATTCACTTCAAATGTAGAATCATTTACACCTAATACCCAGTCATTTACAAAAGCTGACACTGACTGTGGAATTAGTTTAAACAATCCGAATATTATGAATAAAGATAATTGCGTTCCTATAGGAACTTTTTTACAAACCAATGTAATTTCTCCCGAAATGCATCAGCCATCCATGGTACCACCAAATATGACGTCACAGATGCGGCAACCTATGACACCTAATATATCACCACAAATGCATCATCCGTCAATGACACCTACGTCACCTAGTACGTTTGCAATGCCAGACAAGAGTCAAATGAACATGGATGCCTTGGAACAAAATACAGACTCTAATTTAACGGACGTTTTTGAGATACTTAATACAGATAAACTTTATCATGCATCAGTCCGTATTTTATTCACCTCAATTAGTTGGGCACGTAGCATACCCACATTTCTTGAACTACCTTTCGCTGATCAAGCATTATTGTTAGAGGAGTCTTGGAGCGAGTTATTTATATTAAGTATGATACAATATTCTATGCACATTGATTTGAATATTTTGCTGTGTTCTACCGGACTAGAAAATAACCAATCACCTAAAACTCAAAATCTTTTACACGAGTTACGAATACTGCAACAGATAGTGCAAAGATTTCAAAACCTCACAATAGATTCTACTGAGTTTGCTTGCCTCAAAGCTACAGTTCTTTTTAAACCAGGTATTTTTTCTATTCATTTACTATTAGATATCCAAAAGTATTAACGCGAAATAGCCAACACGATGTTGGAAGCTTTTATAAGAAAAAAAATCTATGGTTTCTGCAGATTCTGCGCTTAAGTGGTAACAGAGTTTCTTAGCCACCCTCTAAAGTTTTTTAGTGATGATCCAAACTAATTTAGTCATCCTTAAAAGTTTTTTCCCTGCAAAATCGTTTTTGAAGATTAAAAATAAATGGCTGAAATTGACCTGTTAATCAAAAAAAAAAGAAAAAAAAAAGGTGTAT
>JAUZNK010091503.1:0-12465 GCA_035046665.1 Euphysa ruthae | reverse complement strand
ATGACGTTTGACTACAGAGCGAAAGGTTACGAGTTTGACTCCCACCTCTGGCGGAAATTTATTTCCATGTTATCTCTGATTTTCTGAGCAAAACTCATTGTGTAATGCAATGCTAGCTCAAATTGGTCGGGTTGTTTGGTTGAGCGAATTTCAGAGGTACAAATGGGAGTTCTGGTACTCCAAGATCAGCTACATGGACCCATCTGGAAATATTGTCTCGGCAATTTGTTGGTTCCCCACGATAAATATAACAACTATCACTATCACAAACAATTTATTTACATTATTTGTTTTTCGCTAAAGGAGAGTAATCAATCCCAAGCAAAAGAAAAATAATTTAGAATTTTAATTGTTAATTTTGTCTCTGCCCATTTTTGAAGTTAAAACTCTCACTTCAATGTTATTTCAGAATATGAATTCTTTTTTTATGAGATTGAATTATTATCTTTGTATACAGATCATTTATTATTGTTTGTAACATTACTCAAAAAGAAGACTATCGTAATATTATTTCACAACTTCAAGTATCCTTTTGCTTATATCTTGCCTTAAAAAATAGAATTCTAAAGCTTTTACTGTTTAGTTAGAACAAAATTTCACAACATACTGCAGTGCGATTAGACAACTTTATATTTGACATTTTGTTTTTATCTTTTTAATATGGCTTAGTATTTTTAAATTCTTAACCGATTTCATATTAGGTATAAAGTTTTGCGTGTTGTAACGTTTTAGCTAGTACAATTTTGTTTATTTTAGGACGTTAGTGTCACATTCAACATGTATCTTGAAAGTAAGCATTGAAAAGTTTAAATTTTCAGTGAATCAGTATTATTCATTAACTGCTTAATCGAAAAGTTTTTGTCGATTGCATTTTAAAAACAAATTTTTTTTAAATCGGTGGTGATTTATTTGCTGGAAAAATTAAAAGATATTTTTTTTTGTAATATTCTGAGGACGCATTGCTATGTTCAAATTTTGGGACCAAGTTATTTTTTGCTTTAATAAACATCTTTTGTAAGCATTTGGCTAAAATCATGCAATGATTGTTATGGACAATTTTAGTTGGATCGTAATCAGCAGATTTGTAAAAGATTTTCTGGTGTCTGATCATTTGTAAGATTATTAATATTGTATGATATATTAATTAAAATTTTTGGCTTGAAGAATCCTTGCGGAAAAAACATTTTAATAATCGAAAAAGAAATTTGTTTAGTATATTTTCTAAAGATATTGTCATGTTGGTGATTCAATAAAAATAAATTATTGCTCAAAATGATTGGTTTTAGAAACCTTATTGAAAAGGAAACATCTCTTAAAAGAAAAAACGCCAATGTTTCCAAAAGATGTGACTGTTATTGTAAAGCTCCAAAAACTTAGTTTAAATTCAATGGGAAATTTTCAGTCAAACCGATTTCTTTTGGGTGGACCTACATCTTACGTTGTTGCCGAAATTGTTAAAGTTGGAAGTGTTTTGTAGACGACTTATTTTCCATTAACAAACGAACTTAACCTGAAAACATTTTTCGATGTACTAAACAACCTTGAAAAAAAATTTTTTTGGATTATATAAATCTAATAACTCTATCACAATGCTCCGAATTTGCTAAAAATATTCAAACTAAACAGTATCAAATTTCCAATTCCAATAATTTAAAATCTGTTGAAGAATGTTATTTCCCTATTTAAGCAAACCAAATATCAGTAAAACTCGAAAACGAACAAAAGTTTCTCAACACCATGTTTATGAACTGCTAACAACTATTCTAAACATTTTATTACACAAAAAAAAAAAATTTAAGTCACAATTTCATCAAAGTTGGAAACAAAACTAATCTTATCTGCTCTATAAACCTTTCATATATCCAAACAGTTAGCAAAGCTTTTAGAAGTCAACTACGTCAATATAATATCCGTATATCACTTTCTACTCATACCAAACTCTTTGTAAAGTACTTTAACATTCAAAAGAATGTGAAAGTTATTTATAAAAAAAAAGAACATTAACGCGCCGTAAAAAAGCTGATCAAAACACAGAAATCTCTCAGCATTGCTGGTATAATGATCAAACATTCTAAAGTAGACACTGAATCACACCTAATCTCAAGCAAGAGCAAAAAAAACTATTCACTCGTCCAATGAACCCAATCATATCAATCATTTTTCATACAAACTCGCCGAAAAATTTCTTGTCCTCTTATCTACCAAAAGCAAACATTTTTAGTATTTTTCATTGCACTCCAAGAAGTACACTAATGTGGAATGTAGTGAACAATGATTTTTATTTTGTAACAAATAACTACTGCTTATCCCTTTGGATGCATTTTCGATTCAATTAAAATCCAAACGCTATCCGTTACAGTTAAAAAAATTATGAATAACTACAATCACTATGGAAGAATTTTTGCTTCTACTTAAAATTTAGATAAGCACTAGAAATTTATTCATACTTTGTCTGAGGACGGGAGCAAGCTGTCTCCCGAAACATAGCCGGAATAAATATATGATAATAACTGATGACATGTCTTTAATTATTATCTTGCTATAAAAATGTTGAGAAATAACGATTTATTTGAAATAATCGCTTAATTTGAGATATAGCATATCTTTCAAGCCACTTGAAATTAAAAAAAGAGACGCTACAAATTTTATTTCGATAACACTTTCCGGAACAGCACACATTCCATAAATTCTTTAATCCCAATACCGTGAAAGTTAGTTTTATTTGTACCTCAAACATGAAAAGTATTATTAACACCCATAACAAAAGCGCTATCCAACCAGTAAAAGGTATTGAAAACCAACGATTATGCAATTGAACCAAAATATGCTAATTACAAAAAATTATTTAGAGACGAAAAGTATAAAAACGACACCTAACTTTCAAAGGAGTACTGGATAATAAAGGAGCAAAGCAATGAACCCATAGTTATCTGGAAAATACATAAGGAATGTTCATCATGTAGTTTAAACAGTAAACGATGCAACCTATGTCTCAATGAGAAAACCTCTACTATCACACACAAATGCTAGCAAGCTCCTATTAACAAATTTTGATACCAAAGACTGACGTAGCACAGATGCACACTGCATTATGATGACACAATACTGCATTTTAATCGTTTCTGCAAAAAATTACAAAAAAAAAAAAGAAAAATTTTTCTTTTCAAACATGTTTTAAAAATTTCAAAAGACATGAAACTTTAAGTACCATAAAAAGCTGTATTTCATCCTTCAATCTGTTCAAATTTAAATAACATTCAAGATTTTAAAAACGCAATCCTCACTCAAATAAATCTGGGGGACAAACCTATTACATACAAACAATGTGCAAAAATAAATGTATGTAGAAGACACGCCTATTATTAAAGTATAAGGGATTCTTGATTCTTCATAGAGGAAAGCCACTTTTATAAAATTATTTATCTGGTAAAAATGTGCTATGTGAAAAATGGTTGTTGTTATGCATTATAAGTGCTCATGATTCTCCAATTAAGTAATTTTTTATGGCAATGGTTTTAGTCGTGCAAATACAGGAATTTCTACTTTTATTTTGTGGATATATAAACTAGTAAAAAAAATATCATTGTCGTTTCCCATTGACTTACAAATAATCATTTCAAAGACTGGAATTGAATGCAAAGTGTATTTGAAGTTTTAAAAATGTTGCTTAACAAAAGTCAAAACTAAGGATCCATTCTGACGTTCAAATTAACTATTATTTGTTAAATATAGCCTGTGAAAGTTATTTGAATTTTCTGAAACCATATACTCGTAGTATTCGAAATACGATGAATGAATAGAAGTTTTTTTCTTTTACACCCACGTGCATTCTTTGAAGTACAGATAAAAATTTAATGAACTTCATGGATTTTGAATCCACAAACTGTTTCTATTCTCCAGACGAACTATCTACTGAGAAAATATTTGTGTCAAACTAAGAAAAGTGATTAATGTGAAAAGTTTAATTAAGTCTGTTTAAACACCATTTAATTGTGTTTTATGGTTGTATTTTAGTGAAACTAGTGATTTTTTGATATTGCTTGATATTTATAAAAAAAAGTGAATTTTTAAACACATCAAATACATTGATATTATGAGGGTCATTCAGATTATCGCTGCACATGCATTTAAATTCTGCAGTACACCCAACCTAAATTAAATATCTGGAATTTTTTAAGTTTCTGAAAAATGAAGAATCCCTCTACACAACAGCCATCTGAGGTTAAGAAGATTCACCATGGGAAAAAATTGTCTGTCGCCAAAAGTAACCTTTATATGCAGAAGCCTTTAATGAAATAAAATCAATCACAAACTATAACGATTTTAAACATAAGATCAAGGAAATATTTTTCATCTCTCCGTACATAGTTCGCAGACCTAATAAATATAGACTATAACGTTGTACAAACACATTATTGTTTTACTATGCTTCAGCTGAATCAATCTTGCTATGTTTTTATGTATGACGTAGAACGGGAACACAATGGAAATATTGATGTAACAGACAATTTTTGTACCTTTCCTCGTCACCATTTGTTTTTTATCTGAATGTTTATCCTCGTTGTAGTTTCTGCTGCCTTTTATCTTGTCCTTTAATTTGCAAAACATATGTATATTTGTTTGCGGCAGAAAAAATATTTACATACTTACTTACTCACTCATTTACTCACTCATTTACTCACTCACCCACTCGCTCGCTTACTTACTTACTTACTTGCTTACTTATTTACTTGCTCGCTCACTTACTTGCTTACTTAATTACTTACTTAATTACTTACTTAATTAATTACTTACTTACTTATTTACTTACTTACGTAAAAAAAAAAACATTTTTTAATTTCATTTTAGATTATCCGCAAAATATTACACGTGTTTTTCTGACCAAAAATTTTAATTACATGATACTAATTAAAAAGTTGTAACAGATCTGAAGGCTATGACCAACTAACACTTAAAAAATTTGGATTTTGTCGATACTCAATTATAAAGAAAGATTGTTGGCTATGACTAAATTTGATTCGTCTTTAATAAACTAAGCTATAAAAATTTCTCTCAGAGATTAAGAAAAATATAATCAAGTATAGTTTTGATTGATAACACAACATCATAAATGCAATGAGGTATTGAGAAATAGAATAACAAACATAATACATATTGAAAACATGCTGAGGTTTTGAAATAAAATTTCGCCTTATTGAATAAAGAAATATATCATGAACACATGAAAATGCCGTATCCCGCATTGATTTCCGCAGGAAAAGTTTTTTATGTTAGATTACAATTTCACTGGCAATATATCTCTGTTGAGAATTATCAAAGATTTAAAGTGATTCATTGTTGGCAGCTTTTTATAACTGATATTTAAATTTTATGATGTCTTATTTGAATTTCTTCAGGAATATTCTTCCGCGTATATTCAGTAAGGAATTTTAATAAATGAAAATAGTTTGATTATTTAAAATTTCCTTTGAATACTTATTGTATAGAGTTTCTTCTAAAATATTTATATGCACATGTTTGAGCTTTTTATTCATGTATGTTTACGAATGAAAACTTATTTCCTTTAAAAATGATTATTTGAGCTACCCAATTATTCATTTCAGCTATTAAACATGGTACAACTAAATATTCCATTGAGATTAATTTGTCAGGTATGTATTATGATAAGTGCAATTAATGAGATTTATGAGAATTAATGAGTCAATAACTGTGCAACATTGTTAACAAAGTTAACATTTTATAACTATAAAATTGCTGCGTATTATTGGTATGAAGTAAAAGGTTGCACCCTCGAATGAAGTTTTTTTATATGAAGAAACCCTTATAGAGCCCCAAGTGTAGTGTTTTCAAACAGCTTTGTAGCTGCATAGCTATAGATATATAATGATATACAAGAAGGATTATATAAATGTCCTATCAGATTGCTTGTTGTTGGAAATATTTAAACATATAAATAATAAAAAGAAAGAGCTGTTGCGAGCACGGATGGTATGCTCTCGCTGGTATGGATTATTAGTCGATTGCGAATTATGGAAATCAAGTGATTTGTCTGAGTTTAACATTGAGAAAAACGTTAAGAATCTTATTGAGACACTTCCCATCAAAGATATATTAATGTTAGAAGTACAAAAAAAATGTTTTTCAAGTGATAATATATGTTTGCTGCTAGAAGCTGCAGTTAATGTGCGGGGTCTGATATTGACACATTGCACAATTACTAATTGCGTGAAGAAAAACAAAAACATGAAATTTGGAACGCAGCTTGAACTTATTGATATTAGAGAAGCGAAAGGAAATTTAAAGTTCATGGAGAATATTTTATTAAATAATATGCAGAACATAAGTGTGTTAGGTCTTTCTAATTATTTTGCCCCTCTTATAAAAATAAACGAGTTACCAATTCTATATTATGCCACGAGTTTGACTATTTTAGAATGTACAAATTGTATTTGGATGAATGATGGAATTTTAGCAGGAATATCATATCATTGCAGAAGCTTAAAGTCTTTAAACGTCAGCGAATGCTTAAATGTCCAAGGTTCTACGTTGGTAAATCTATTTTCAAAGTGTCCAAATTTGACAACATTGATTTTACGTAAAACTAGTGTTCAGAATATTTACGTACTTAATATAGACTGGTCAAACACCTCTATTAAGGAAATTGATATATCAAGTTGTTATCATTTGAGCGATGAAAGTGTCAGGCAAATTGTTGTTCCAATAGCTAATCGTTTAGAATATCTTTGCTGTGCAACATCTGACTCTCTTCTAGAAGCTTTAAGTGACATTGCCCTTTATATAAAGATATTAGACATCAAGCGCCGCTTGCCTATCGAAATAAACAATGTCATCACTACGTTATGTAACTGCAATTGTTTGACGACACTTGACGTGAGTTTAATACCTATTCATAGTGAGAGCTTTCGTTTAATTTTACCAAATATACCAAACCTTTGTTGGTTGAACTTTGCAGGCCACAAAATTCTCAAAACGAACGAGGTTCTATTACTGTTGACAGAATTTTGTCCACTTTTGACATCTCTTGGGATTAATTACCATGCAGCCTATGATGATTGCAAATTTCTTGACTATTTTCCAGATTATATAGCAAATCAAATACATCTTCAAGAGATATGTATATCAGGTAGCTATGTTGAAGAAAGAATTGCGCGAATTCAACGTTTAATACAAGAGTATAAACCACACAGAGTTATAAAAATAATACAACACACACAATTTAAATTACCTTATCCAAATTGCTCTATAGATAAGTTTATTGAAAAATACAGAAGAATTGTTATAGTTTAGGTCAATTTATAAATTTATAAATTGCTTTTATAAGTTTACAAATTTTTATAAACTTACTTATAATTTTGCGAATTTTGCGTAATTATGAATCATGGCTGGTTATAGACATAAAAGGCAATAGTAGTTGTTAGCAGTAAATTTGCAAACCGTATACAATACTAGTTTTAAAAAGCTATTTGAGTTCGAATAAGACGAAAATTAAATCAAAGTTTTAAAATTTTTTAGCTATTTTAACTTTAGATTTGTATATTGGAGCACATTTTAGTTTCTTGTAATACACCCTCCTCAGTTTTAAAGCTTGTTTTTTACATAACGGATTTCCCCAATAACGGGTTTCCCCAATATACTTTTCCAGTATCTTGACAATATTGCAATTTTATGTAGGCCGATTATAAAGCGTGCGATGATGCATCAGCTTTTGGAAGAAAATCAAACTAAACCAAGAAGTTAAACAGTATTAGTATCCCAGTGACTTCTGAAAATCATATCTATCCGAGATATATTAAGAATTGAATGATCAATGGATCAAAGCGTGCTATCGTCTGCAAAATTAAAGACTTTTGATTTATCGTAAAACAAAATCAATTATGCATAAATTAAAGAGAAGAGGGCCCAGAATAAATCTTTGAGGAACATCAATAGCTATTAGCACCTATTCACTAAAGAACTTTAAATACGCATTTTTTCTTGCTTGAAAGATTAAAACAATAAAAAAAATTTTTAGCCGTTTTACTCTCTCTACCCATAATTTCCTAATTCAGCAAAATGTATATCATGTGTTAGAGCACCATATTATAAAAATATTTAGTTTTAAATATATCACCAATACGATATTTTAAAAAACCAGGGTGTAAAAAAAATTTTTATGAATAGTTTAAAAATATTATATAATTTATAATAATTATATAAACAATTTTTTTATAAACAATTAATTTATAAACAATTTTCAATTAAAATCTCGGTGCTAATGAAGATAATTGCAAAGCAAAATAACGACTGTTGTTAATAGCATATTTATTTTATAAGCTAAATTCTGAAATAATTACCCCCTGAAAATTCTTAAAACCCTTTAAAGTGACTTTTTTAGTGTTATTTGCAGTAATAAATGTCTGTAATATATTTTTTTTAAACAAAAGTTAAATTTTGCGTTTCTGCTTGTCGTCATTGCTAAATTTATCAGCTGTGTAGTCGCTATTACTTACGTAGTTTTCTGTCTCGGTTGGTGTATTTCCACAATCAGTACAACTGCATAAATTGGTACACGGAACACCACGTGGTACGCAAAGATATACTTTACTCTCACATCTTCATTTCTTACAGTTGCAAGCAAATAATTCTAAAATCGCATCAGGTGCAGGCTTTCTTAACATCCATTAAACTTTCAAAACTGACGTACTTGAATTAACAATTCATCCATGGCTATTGGGTGAAGGTACATTTAGAAACTGCACGAGTGATTTTTTATTATAGCAGTAACATACGAGACTCCTTTTAAATGACATATAAGAGCATCTCGATTTGGAGGTAACTGTTGTGGTTCTTGTATACATAATTTGCTTGCAGAAAACTGTTTGTATCTGGCAAGTTTTGCAAATAGGCTCTGGTACTCATCAGACTTTTTAAGTAGTTTAAAGATTTTACCTTTCCATATGTCATAGAACGCACTCGTGTACTCGTTCCCACTAAAATTGTGGATCACTGGTAATGAGGGTGCACACGAAACCCCGATGTCTTCGTATAAAGCATTATTATCATAGTTACATTTTCCGTCTTTGGGACTTATAAATATTTATATCTGTTTTATTCTTGAAATAAAATGCATATGCCAGGGTATCACTATCCACATTTATAATACAAATATAACGTAAATTGAGTATTGTTGACAACGCAGGAACACCTCAGTGTCAGTTTCTTCTTAATTTGTTGACAGTATATATTATTCTTAACACTGTATGCTGTCATTCATGGATTTTTAGTTGTAACAATTATCTTCGCAATTAAAAATTTAAATTGTCTTTGCCTAGTAACAAAACATGTCTCGGTTATTACATCATTCCCCTTTAAAAAACTTTACAAGGGTTGTCTTATTACAATCTTCATGCATGAACCTTTTAAACTATGAAGGTACCTTTAGATTCGGTCTAGTTACTACCACTTACTAATCTTCTCTTGCATTTGTATTTTTTGTAGAATCAGTGTAATATTGCTCTGTTACAAAATATATGTAACATGGAGAACTTCTTGCGATGCACTGTAGAAGATATTTGGCGATCTCACCAAAGGTTGGTAAGTGTAAAAGTTCTAGCTGCTCAAGTAAAACAATTCCGTCAAAAACAAAAGGTGATTCATAAAGGTATTTTCTTTGGAAATTCGTTGGAATCTTTTCTGTATTTCATCCAGTAGCTTCTATTTTATGGTTAAACTGATAAACCATCGTCTGGTAGGGCAAGTGATCATGGTATAGTGCTGAGAGAAAATGACAAAACGACTTTTAGATATATACTCTCCTGACGAAATTATTGAAAGTTCTGCAAACTTGGTTCTTTCAGCAGCAACTGTAATTGTTTGGGGACTGTTAATTTGCATGTCTTTGGATGCTTATAATTTTAACTGTTTTATGGTTTTGTAAACTGTGTTGTTGAAGTCTCTAGCCGATCAGATGTGAATGTTTTCAGCTCTATTTTTCCTTTCTTCTCAACATCTAATAAATCACAACGTACTTCTTCACTTGCTTTTAAAACAAAAAAAGGGTTGACAAGTGATTCTTGAAAACAGAAAGGGTTACCCCACAATGAGAAATTTGTTAAGCACAATAACAAGCATCTTTGTCAAATTTCATCCTCGATATGGCTAGATCTTTAGCGTTGTTAAATATTTGACAGAGAGAGTATCTTGAAGTTTTAACAAGAATTTTCCAGCGAAATGGCTGATAAGAACCAATATTTCTAGTGTACCTGGAGAGGTGCTATAGCCTGTAATACCATTGCGAGTCTTATACTCTCTATTGATCATTTGTTTGATACATTGATCAAAAGGAATGCAGTCAAATAGATCAAATGTTATATTAGCAACTAATTTACCTTTCCTAAATAATTTTTATGAAATAATAAATTAAAAACGTAGTTAAATTTTTAAATTATAAGAATCTTCGCTACCATGATGTTAATATTATGTATAGAAGATTTTTTGTTTGAGCAGTATAAAACTATACTGAATATAATATCTTAAAAATAATTGAACTTTATGTTATTTTGGAATGGTTAAAAACTGATGAATCATATATGAATATGATGGTATAGAATTTAAAAACTTACATGAATCGTCAAAAATCTGGGGATGTGTGTCTGGAAGTTTTTGCATTTTAATCCAATAGAATGTTAAAAATCGAGATTAGTTTGGTCGGTCATAAGAAAAAATCAGGGTAGCATTGACTATGCTGCTTACTTATGTAACACCCAACTGCCAGTATTTATAGATCGAACAAATGCAAATAATATATCCATAAATAAATGACTGTCAGCTGTAGGACCTGCCCTCTCGTCCAGACTGTTATCGTATTTATCAAGTACATTCAATACATCTTGTTGTCCAGATCAAACATTTATTGAAATTCTCAAAGTCAACCTAAATGAAAAAGATAAGAATAAATAATATCATGAATGAATAAAAAGTAAACAAATAAATAAATAACATAATAATAATAATTGCTAGATTGTTACAGCTTATACCCTAAAACTCTAGATCACGTAGATAAATTTTTTTAACTGCATTCCCTTTCAAGAAAAATAGCCAACAATGTTAGACTGTCTAAAATTCAGGAGCACGGTTTGATAATTCTTGAATAGGGCCCACTCTTCCATTGCTTCGATTTTCAAGCTCATAATTGAGTCATGCACATATCTAAGAACTATAAGTTGTTATAATGCTTCGCACTTAGTAGGCTTTCAAAGGAGTCTTTGCCTAAAATAAAACAATTAAGTCATATTTCATATTTTTGGGAGTTTAGCTTTTAGAATGTTTCCTTATAGTCCTTAATTTTAAAGTAGCACTTTTACAAGATTTCGAAATAATATTGTTAGTGAATTATGTAAGAAAAAAAATAATAAACAACTTTTACCTAATAAATTGGCTTCAATGATTAAATCCCGGAGTCTAGTGTCAGCAAATCTTTTCCCGATAGCGGCTAGAAATATACAGCTCGTGTGAGAAGGTCCCATTCTTAACACTACAAAGTTTTTTAAGCCTTCTGAAGACGGATTCATTAATACTTCTACTGCCTTTGCATATATTGCCTGATCGAGAACAACATCCGTCTCATGCCAACCAAGCTTCTCTGCTTTTAATTTTGATAGCTCTAAGAGCTCTACCACTGTTTCTAGCTTTGTTAGTGACTGTTCAATAACTGATAAATTATATATATTATGCACTGTTGTTATTTCTTTTTCATGAATTAATTAATTAAAGTCAGTCCAACCAAGGATGCCTTTTGCGAACTTGTGAGAAAAGAGCAGAGCCTTTGCCAAAACCTACAAAAAATTGCTGCATTTTGAGGTAAAGAGCTGTCTGAAAGAACTTCCCATTGTAAAAATATCTACTGGCTCAGAGTTTTGTCTCTTTGTTAAAATATAAGGTTCAACATAGTTAGGTATTGACTTAAAAGATTCATTTTCTCTCCTGTCCCAGTAAACTTGTCATATCGCCTCTCGTATAAACAGCCCCTTAATACATTGATATGAAAAAGCCTATACTCCTACGTAAACATAATATGCTGTGATTCAAATCTAGGTGATATGAAGTTTGAAAAAAATAATTTAAAATTATATTCTTACCTATCTGTTGTCGTAAATTATACAAATTTTTTCTATTCTTCGTTTTGCTGGAGAAATACTTAATTTCTTCATTGCAAAAATCAAGAGTAATTTGAGTTGAAATGAATTGCAATAACAATCAACAAATGTATGTTTTCTTTTTTGTATACAGAATATTGATGGTTTTCTTTTTCTTGAAACTTTATCGCTCTCTATCACCGGGAGTTTGATTTTCTAAGAGCCCCCGTCCGCGGCTAGCTCACTACCCAAGTACATGAAGTGCGTTACATCTTCGATTGTTTGTTCTTCCACCATGATAGGCTGTTCATCTTGTCCATTTTTGACCACT
>JAUZNK010091492.1:0-10093 GCA_035046665.1 Euphysa ruthae | reverse complement strand
TTCGAAAATTCATCAGGCAAAATACTGTCAATTCGAAAATAACTGCATCTTTTAAGACATGTTCCTAGACTTATTTTAAGTTTTAACACCTCCCCTCAACCCTCACGGATGATCTTTTAATCGTAAATAAAACTACGTACGTAAAATATGCTTACAATAATCTTCTAATTAAATATAGACATATTTTACAACCAATTTCGCCACATATTTACACATTCATTACATTTGTCGTCTTCATACGTATATATTGTACCAGTACAATTCCCCATTTTCCTTGCATTCAGCTTGCCAATTCGATATGATTGGTGTTCGCTCACCAATATCAAATATATTTGGGAAATCTATGATAAAGCAAAATATCTAAATGCTTCTATGTAGAAGTCAGAGTTAGCTACATTCTAAAAAAAAAAAAAAAAAGAGAAAGAAAATCAGTTAAATTTATTCTTATTTATTCAATTCTTAATCAAAACGCGGTGAGGACCTTATTCATGAGAAAAGTCTTTCCCATATTTTTTGGAATTTGTTTAACAGTTTTTTCCCAACTAGTTTTTTCTGTTAAAATTTTGGGTTTGAAAACATTTAACAGATGGGAAGGTGGACATAATATACAAGTGACCTTTTAATAAAAAAAAAAAAACAAGCCAAAATACGAAATTCCGGTTACCTGGGTCTTGACAATGCGTCAACTTTGATCCAGCATTGGTAAGCAACAACAATGTTATATAAATAAATGGTAGCTGAATTAACTTCATTGTAATATATTTTGCTTCTATATATGAGCTCACGTATATTGAATTTTCATAAATGCATATCTTTTTCGCTTTAGATGATAAATGTTACTTGTATATAACTTATTTATTGCGAGGTTACATATAGTATACGATGTTATGTGCAAGCTTTCAATAATTAATCTACTACATATGGATGAAGCTATCGGTAAAGTTACGCATTTGCTTGTTTTCTGATCTAATATGTTATCAGTATAATTAATTCGCTTTTATGAATGTAATTAATTGAGAAGCAGCGATTATTAAATTAAATACGTGAAATTAAAGTTAGTTTTACGGGGTTAAACAATGATTTTCATTTCTAGCATGTTAATTTCTCATGTTAATTTTTTCCTTAAAATTTATCGTGTGACCACTAATACCGGAAAATCCTGAAAACTATTTTCAAGTTGAAGTCTTATAGCCAAAAACACACAAACTATTCATTTTTTTGGTAAGCTAATTTATAAATATTTTAAGTAGTTTGTATGTAGCAAAAATATCTGATTCCTAGACTTACTTTTTTTTACTCTGTATTGTTTACTATTAATCATTTTAAGTGTAAGTCTGATATTTTGTCTTTGATATTAAAAAATAAATTGAAAATAAAAAAGTATGCATATAAAAAAAACACAGGAGATTCAAAGTCTCTAGTAAACTTCAGTTTTGGAGGAAATTCTCATACTTCGAAGAATAAAGCCACGCATACAAGAAATTCTACTCTAAATTCACCGTTATAACCAAAACATTCCCTGATGCTGTACAGAAAATCTACTGTCTCTCATGGAAATACAAAAAAAAAATTCTGTAACTCTCAACAACAACGGATTACACTAAATCTCTCTCATTGCAGTTTTTATTTTGTCCTGAAAAATACGAACAGCTTCCACTTTCTTCCCATACGTTTTTTGACAGTGAAATCCTCTTTGATTTCTTTAGAAGTTTATGTGCACTCTGGGCACACACAAAAAAAAAAAATAATAATAATATGTATGAAAATTAATTACCGGAAGAAAAAAACATTGGGTAGTTTACTTGAATTCATATGTACTGAATGTGAATGGACTCAAGAGTGTTATACGATTAATACCCAAGAATTAATCACAATGAGAGAAATCTGGAAAAGATTTGAAAAGTTCTTTGGATATGAATATGCCCTCAGCTTTGAATTCACCTTGTTTAAGGACACCCAAAGAAAAAATTCTTACTGACACTTATCTTTTGGTTGCACAAATGCTGATTAACAACGCTGTTAAAAAACTCAGCGAAATAAAATATGCTGAAAATGAAGCACAGTGTATTAAAATTTCGTGTAATAGCAAATGGCAAGAGAGGAGGGGTGCTGGTGACTCGAAAAACACCACAGGATTCGAACGTGTTGGGTGGATTCAAGAGTTTTAAACATTTTTAAAAAGTTAAAGCCGAGCCAAAAAAAAAGTAAAAGGTAAAAAGTAAAGTAACAACGTATTTCGAACGCATTTGTATTTTTAACGTGGGGCTAACAGATAGTTTTCGAACTAATTTAATACAAAAGGGCACACTGGTTTAGTTTTGGTGAACTCAGAGCTTTCATTTGAGT
Organism: Euphysa ruthae; assembly: GCA_035046665.1. Taxonomy (NCBI): domain Eukaryota; kingdom Metazoa; phylum Cnidaria; class Hydrozoa; order Anthoathecata; family Corymorphidae; genus Euphysa; species Euphysa ruthae. The sequence goes on along the minus strand of JAUZNK010091492.1, from coordinate 7,747 downwards.
TTATTGTAAAAACAATCATTGTTTCGGAACCCACAGCTCTAGGATCCGGAGACCAATGCCTTATCCGCTCGGCCAGACAACCATCAAGTAGAAACTAGCTAACGAAATTTAATCTTCAAAAAAGGTCGTTAAAGCGAAAAACAAATTAACTACCTAAAGAACTATTACAGCATAGCTGTAAGAAAATCAGTCGGTAAAACTGTAAATGAGCTAAAACGAATCTTGGTACCCATTTACGGGCGTAATTGGTAAATTGACTGGTCCTTATAAAAAGGCATGTCTGCATGAAAATCCCACATCAATAGAGGAAAAGAGTTATGCATTAAGCTATTTAAGTAAGCAAGAAAAGTAAGCTATACTTGATTTTACTAAAACCGCAAGTCACAGTGTAAAGTTATATTTTTTAATACGTGATTCCGAGACAAAATTTTTCAAATCACTTTTGCTTTTGCTTCATTGTATCTGAAGGATTACCATTCTATTAAATTTCAACAACAACAAATATTAAAAACTTCAGCTCCAATAGCGTTTGACCATTTTTATAATAAGTATTTGTATGACAGTAAAATTTATGTTAAAATGTACGTCGTATTAATTTCATGCTATTCAAATAAAATGCTGTAAGAATCAAAAATTTTTATTTCGTATATTTTTTCATTCTTTTATTTTGATTAAAAGTAAATCACAGGGAGCCAAGTAGATTATTCTTACCCTATGCTCAGTCCTGCAGAGGTAGCCATCTTGAAAATACGGCAGTCAAGTCGGCATATGGCTCAAAGATAGGTCATAATACCCTTTACATGCTCGAAGCCTCCGGTTTAAGACCTGCCGTGGGTTGTCATCTCTTAATAAGTTCAAATTTCGATGATCTCTCGCAACTATGGTATAAATAAATAAATTGATTTAAAAAAGTAACTTCCTTCCAATTTTTCCGTAACTCCAATAATTACTTGAGTTCCTTCAAAGCCGGTCTAAAGTCAGTGTTCAACTTAAAATTAGTACTGACTAGAGAGAGTTAGGTGGAGTTAAACTTAACTTTGATTTTTCTAACACCCTCTGACTCGCTGCCTAAAATTGCATCATGTTCAAGGATTTCGCGCTTTACAAGTTATCGCCCGAGTCTTTCGATACCATACTAATGCAAGTTAAACGTATATTACAAGATATCGCCCGAGTCTTTCGATACCATACTAATGCAGGTTAAACCGTATATTACAGAACAAAAAACAAAAGTATGAACAGCAACCCAAGAAAAAGTTTGTTTTGCAGTTACATTGAGGTATTTAGCTTCAGGCGAACAACAATAGCTTTCTTGGTCTTTTAGGATTGGAAGAATAACGATATCGACTATAATACGGCACACTTGTACTGTATGCTGTAATTTGGGATGTATTGTCACCGTTGTATGTAAAAAGCGCCGATAATCGAGACGCGTGGATGCAAATTTCAAATGATTTTGAAGAATTATAGAATTTTCCTCATTGCTTGGGTGCTATAGATTGAAACACATTGCTATTGCGTGCCTTAAAAAAACAGGAACACAATAATATAACTAAAAGGGATTTTTTAGTATTGTTCTTTTAGCGAACTGCGATGCAAAATATTGCTTTACCTATCGCTCAATATGATAGTGGAAAAGACAGTGTAGTTTTAAAATCGAGCAAGTTGGATTTGAACACCAAACTCTAAATATTCCGGAAGATAAACCAATACTGGAATTGAAGGAGATGTTCCACATTTTTTACTAGGAGAAGAAATATTTAAATTAAAAACTTCCATATCCTGGAAATTTGGATGAGGAAAAAAGAATCTATAATTATAGCCTCTCTAGGGCAAGATGAACAATTGAAAAACACATTTGGCATATTTTCAGGTAGGTGCAGAATATTCTGTAGGCCTATCAGAGTAGATGTTAAAACAGTGGAACTAATTTGTCTTCATAACTTTCTTCAACTAACATCTTCAGCACCATAACCGTCTACTGGTTTTGTTGATTCTGAAAAATGGAATGATGATGGAACATTTACAGAAAAAGATAAGCGCAGCATTCTGAGTGAAGAAACGGGATTTCGTAATTTACCTAAAGCTAAAGGAAGGAGGCAGTGCGTTGCAGCAAAAGAATTACAAATGCGTTTAAAAGGCTATTAAAACTCTGAAGAAGATATGGTTTAATGGAAGCTGAAATGCATTCGCAGTACCGGTCTAAAACAACGATAATAAATTTAGTTAATATATTATATAATATATTTAGTTTTTAGGAAGTAATGTATAATCTCTATGTATAATAACTACAAGATAACGCAGTTTTTATTCTTCATAGTAGTTTGTAGACAATAAATTTGTATAACTGGTTGGGGCAGACGCATATTCTGATTAGACATTGACTGGAGCAATATCTAAGGTTTGATGACTGCCTTGGTTTGCAAAGTCACGGTCCTCCTGCATCTAATATTTAAATATAACTAGGTTGATTTCTTGTATGCATGTCAATTTTAAATTTTTGGACATGCAGAGAGATTTTGAGTGACGAGATTTCCAAAAGCACTTTCAGGATTTGATTTTTGCCTACAGTTTCCAGAAATTCCATACCTTTTTCTTCAATCAGTGTTACGTTTTGTATTGCAGCTTTGTGTTGTTTCCATTTTTTTCTTCTTGTGTTAGGCGACTATTTTGTGGTTTCTGATTTAGGAGTAAATTTTTTCTATTACTTTAGGGAGATTTAATTAGTTTATCATCTAATTCATCTCCTGAAGTTCCTTCTGGCAGTGGATCTGGGTTCTTAGTAGTTTCATCAGTTTCAAGTTTTAAATTGCCTTTTTTTTTCGAACGGTAAGATATGGAATAAGCCATTTAAAAAAAATCGTTTTCAAGAGTGTTAGCAGCAATATCTTTGCTCTCCTTTGTCAAAATATCCGAACGTTGTGAATCCTTTACTTTATTATGCGCTTTGTTAAATTTCTTTCGGATATTATCGTTAACTCACCTTTATAAAAAAAATATTTCATATGTAAATAATTTAAACCTGATTCTAATGACTGTTCATCAGAAACAACATTCCAACAACTCGTTTGAATATCTCTTTTATGATACTCAGGACACGACTGATCATAAAGAGAGGGGTATTTTCGCACAGTTTGAAGAAAATTGATTTTTTCTTATTTCACTACTTTAATCGTTGTTTAATTGCTGTAAAATATTTATAAACTTTTCGAATAAGCAAATCGATAATGGAAAGTTTTTATTCGCTTTAGATAACTCTCGAGTCATGGAGTGCGTCAAGAATGAAAATATTTTCATTCAAAGCGCATCGAGAGTTAAAGCTAACTCTGCTGCGCTTTATGTCATTTTTTTTCATTCTTAAAGACGGGAGCGAATGCGACAAACTTGTTCATAAAGCTTTTCATCAAATTTTTGATGAAATTTTCATCAACAAAGTTCACATAAGTTTGAAGAATTTTCCGCACGCTTTAGGAGCAACTGACGGGAAGCACGTGAGAATTCAAGAAACCCAAAAATGGTGGCTCATTTTACTATAATCATAAACATAGTCATTCCATTATTTTAATCGAAATTGAATATAAATGTTTATACGCGGATTTTGCGTCCAGTGAAAGGGTGAATGGTGCGGGAGTATGGAACAAAATAACGGGACAAAAGAACGGGAATTTACCCAATGGTAAAGATGCCCCTTATGTGTTACTGGGAGATGGTGCTTTTCTCTTAAAGAAGTATGCAATGAAGACCTTTCCTAAACAAGGATTAACCAGTGAGAAGAGTGGCTACTGCTATAGACGCAGTAGAGCGCGAAGAATATCGGAAAACCTCATTGACATTGTGGCAAATAGACAGAGAGTTTTTTTTTACAACTACTAATCTTGAGCAGAAATATGTTAAAGATATCATTTTTACCACTCTTATTCTACCCAACATACTTCTAAAAAACCACAGTTCAAGTAAAATCTACCGTTAGCCCTCTTTTGCTGACACTTTTCTTGAAGATGAAGAAATATTAGAAGGAGAATGGCGCGAAAATCAGAAATCACTCGACCCATTGCAAGTTACATAAACAGGAGACAATGCATCCTTGAGAGTATGGATTTCTTTGAGGTTTTGAGGTAGAGTGGCAGTGGAAATTTTGTTAATTTTTATATACCGCAACAATATTATTTAAAAAAAGGAAATTACTAATATTTTTTAGTGTTATTATGTTGGTTCTTTCATCTTTTATACGACTAATAAAAATAACAAAATACCACTAGTAAAAAAATGGTCTCATCGTCTCTATATAAGATTGTCCTGATTGTCGAGACGTACTAAGAGTAGGTACAGCGCGCTGATGATTCCAGCAGCTTGAAAATTAATGGGTATATGTTGCTGTATCGATGGTGCAGAGTAGACAAAGGGGAGAGGACGACTAAATTCTTGCGAGATATCTGCTGTTATTTCAATATCAAACAAAACATCTGAAATGCTTTTCTCGGCCATTATTCTATTACGTCTATTCAATTGTGAAAGTTTCTTATCAACGTAAACAACGAATTCCGACATGTTTGACTTTGATGATTCGGGGGTTGTTTTCTTCGCATTGGCTGTAATAACATTGGGACACATTGAAAGCAAGTCGAGTTTCTTTTCAGCAATTTTCTTTTTCTTATTTCGCGGTGAAGTAATATCGTCAATATAATCATATACTAGCAAACTCATTCTTTTCAATTCTTATCTCTGCTTTTTGAAGCTCCGAAAACTGGTATCAAGGAGGCTAGTTTCTGGTAGTGCATTCAAATGCTGACATAAAGCTCGTCAGTCCCTTGACCACTTTTTGTGTTTCTCTCTTTAGCGAACCTTTTTCTGAGCTGTTTTCTTAGGCTATTTACTTTCGTCTTTATTGAAGCAACTGTGGTATCCAAAGACGTAGCCATTTCTAAGTGTGCTATTTCCTTCAAATCGCGTTTTTTGTAGTCGTTTTGGTAAATACCCCACAAACAAGTGTTGACTTCAAGCAATTCGATAAGCGAAGGCGTTTCATCATCGGTTCAGTCTTTGACCGCGTTGAATTTATCGTCAGCATTTTGTTTTGCTTCCTTTGTACATTTGGTTTTCTTCTCGGCTTTCTTTTCGGCAAACTAATTTATAACTTCCTCTTCGTTTTCTGATGATCATAATTTTTCAAAAATATTGTTTCACTTCACTCATTGACACACTGAAAACGTTTGTTTTGTTTGTCTCGAAATCAAATATTGGAATGTCAAAACGTTCGAAAAACCCTCTATCGTATATATTTTCCACTCAGCGCAGTTATAATAAAACAACCGTTTGATGGAATTTCACTCAAATACGTCAAACAGCCATCAAACATCAAAACTTGGTTTGATAAACACATTTTTTTTTTGATGAAAAGTTTGAGCGCGAACAAACTCCATCAAACTGCATAAAACAGTATTTTTTTCTTTTTTTCTCATTTTCTTCAAACTTTTAAACAAACTCAAGAGTTTGATAAACAGTTTGATGCATTTGCTCCCGTCTTAACTCCAACCGGATTTGGGTTTTCTCAGCTTAACTCCAGCGCATGATTTGCCCTTAACGCAGATGCATTAAGCTTATAGCCTTAAAAATATCCATTTAAATAGACGGTAGACAATATAGGGTTAAAATAGAATTATAAAATGAATGTAAAATAAAAATTTGGTTCTTTAAATCGACTTATGTAATGATTGCTATATAAACTTTTGATATTTTAAATTTAATTGTAAAATGATTATTAAAATAAGTTTTGATTTTAAAAATTATTATTATAAAAATAAATAATAAACATAAACTTCTCGAAAATTGTTGTTTACTTGAAAAATAAATGAAAAAAATTATGCTGAACACTAGTTCAAGTCCTTTTTCAGTTTTGCTCATTATAGTCATAACTGTACATGTCGCATATACACCAAACTTGGTATGGTTATTCCCTTAACCACACCTGATCTATAATGGCGATTTGGGTCTAAGAACTTGTTTAGAAAAAACGATATTGTAGAAAATCTAAAGATTCATAGTAGCCAAAAAATGATTTTTATCTTTATGATTTTTATGATTTTATGATTTTATGGTTTTTTTTTATATTCTATTTGGAGAATAACGATATTATTTATGAAATTATTGTAACCTTTAAAGCCTTTACGGTAAGTGGTAATCCATGTGTTCCAGGTCTTCCACCTTTACTACTACTCTTTTTAAGTATTGGCCCAAACTTTAATTTGTCAACTGTAAGACCATCAATACCAATTGGAAATTGACAGCCCGATTTACATTGAGGTCTTGCTACAAATTTGTAGAAAAACTTCTTTGAGATTTTTCAACTTTTTTTTGCGATTTTTTGTCGATTTTAATTTTCTTTCGATGCATCATCATCAACATTCTTTTGTTCTTCAACTTTGTTGTTCTTCAAGCTCTATAACAAATAATTAGAAATAATTTTAAATTGATATATAACGTTATTAATACATAAATGAAAATCATGTCATTACCAAGGCTGTTTTTAATTTTTTGTGAACTGTTTGCTTCTTATTTTAAAGATAATGTCCAAATTTTCTGTTCAATTAATTATTTAAACTTTTATGACTGTTCAAATCTTCGTTTAATTGTTTTAAAAACATTACATCAAATTTCTTATATAAAAATAACTCTTCGTTCGCTTGTTCATATTTTCAAACGTCAGTCAACAATGTGGGTTTTTATAAATATGAAAGTATAAAACTTATGACAGATGCTGACATTTCACATTGGGCTGCATTACTCACGAATCTTACATATTAATAGCAGATTATCATTATAACTGCAGACAATCGCCTGTAGGTTTATTTGTGGAAAACCATTTTCCACTAGCTGAAATCTTTATGCCCCATTATATAATTTATAAATCATAGGAAAAGTTCCGCTATTTTGAAACGGCGTAAAGATTAATTTTCAGATTAACCGAAATTTGTACGAATGTTGAATAACCATATTTAAAAATGGATTTGATACTTTTCTATAAACATTGAAAGAATAATCTGCGCACTGTTGGTTTTCGCAATTGTTTAAAATTCGTTCTACCAACCCTTTTCAACCGAGACATCGATTTTATTAACAGCTGCTATTTCTAATGGTTAGAAGTAAAAGGTGCTTCTTCGTTTTTACTCTTCATCTAAAAACATAATTAATTAAAAATTGATTGTTAACTTGAGAAACTTATGTGAAAATTTTTTTTAATTATAAAATTATTTTATAATATCGCTATAAAGTATTATTTTTATTGGCGACTAAGCTGAATCTTTTGAACGAAAATTTTCTCGTAAATCTACCCATTATATATTTTCGTGCTTTCTCAGATTCCTTTGTTTTTGTAAAACTTTCTGATATTAAATTTAAGTTTTATCAAGAAAATTTATAATCTACAACCAAAAATATAAATAGTCGTTTCTATTTATCTGCATTATACCTTTCTGGTAGGAACAATTAGGTGACATCAACAATCTGTTGTATTTGTTAATAACGCAATAAATACAACTCTACACATAAATCTTTAGATGAATGCCTAAAATAATAATGTTTTTATTATCAGTTATTACGTTATAATTATCAACAAACCCTGACTTACCACCACCTCACCCCACCTCACGATTTGGGAAAGTAATAACATCTGTAGTTAAAAAAACCAGAAAATTAAAAACCTTTTTAAAGATTTTGGAATTTTCAGTATTTTTCTGTATAATGATATATA
>JAUZNK010091481.1:0-12465 GCA_035046665.1 Euphysa ruthae | reverse complement strand
TACAAGCTCAACTAACATAACGCCTTCTACCTTGGTCGACCCCTCATCAACTATGGAATTTAGAGGTAAACGACTTAACCCATCTGTATTACCATTTTCAACACTCGGCCTATAGACTAACTCGTAATCATTGGCCAACAACAACAAAGCCCAGCGAAGAACCCTAGCAGCTTCTTGAGACAGCAATTATTTAGTTAAGGAAAATAGTCCCGATAAAGGTTTATGGTCGGTAAACATTTTAAATTTATGTCCATATGAATGTTGATGAAATTTCTTCACCGAACCCAACGATGTGTGAATAATTTTGTTCTGCTAATGTCAGTGTTTTAGATGCGAAGCATACTGGTTTTTCTACGTTATCGTTTATCAAATGACTTAACACAGCCCCTAATCCATAAGGGCTGGTGTTTGCATGCACAATAATCTTTTTTTCTGGATCAAAATGCGTAAGTATTGGAGCCTTGCACAATAACTTCTTTACAGTTTCGAATGCAGCTTCAGATTCAGCGTCCCAATTCCACTCAACTCCCTTGTGTAATGATTTGTGGAGTGGCTCAGTCACTGTCGCCATATTTGGAATATACAAATTAGAATAATTGGCCATGCCTAGAAAGGATCTCACTTCATTCACATTATTCGGCTTTGGTGCATTTTTAACGGCTTCTACAATCTGTGACGTGGACTTGCACCCATTTTTACTAACGACATACCCACAGTATGTTACTTCCGGCTGCATGAATGAACACTTCGATGCTCTCAGTGTAAGTCCAGAATCACGTATTATTGTCAATGCTGTTCTAATATTCCGTAATTATTTTTCTTCAGTCTTCCCAGATATCAATATATCGTCTACTCGAACATTGAGCATTGGGGTTCGACCCAATCTCTGGTCCATTTCTCTTTGAAATATTCCCGTCGCACTATGTACACCAAATTGTAAACGTGCTGGCTGGTACAGTCCTTGGGGTGTGTTAATTGTCAATAGTTCTCGTGAAGTTTCGTCTAGCTCGAGTTGTTGGTATGCCTGAGAAAGGTCTAACTTTGTATAATTGTCGCCACCTGCTAACGTCGCCAATTGGTCGATAGTGTTCGGTATCGGCTATGAGTCGACAGAACACGCTTGGTTCACGGTGATCTTATAATCGCCACAAACACGTATTGGTTCAGCAGGGTCAGTAGGGCCTTTTAACACTGGTACTATCGGAGTCGCCCACTTCGAAAATTCTACCCTTTTCCACACTCCCTGCTTCTTCAATCTGTACAACTCCCCTTCAACTCTACTCCTCATCGCATACGGTACTGGACATGCCTTAAAAAACTTAGGCTCTGCCCCTTCTTTAACAGGAATATGGACTTTAAAATCCTTCAAACACCCCAAACCTTGACGAAAAGCCTCAGGAAACTCTGCTATTAACACCGAAACCCTTGGATCAACACTTTCACACCAATTAACATTCTCAAAATTTGAAAACAACTCATTCTAGTTCACCCGCAAACAACTCAACCAATCTCTGCCTACCAACAAAGGAACATTCCCATCCACCACAGTCACTGGTAACTTACAACGCTGGCTCTCAAATTCCACGTCTACTTCACCAACCCCCTTTGGACTGACCAACTCCCCTGTATATGTTTTCATATACAGGGGAGTTATCCACCTCCATGCACACATTCTTCCCATTCAAAACCACATCCAACATCAATGATTTACTCTTACCACGAGAAATTCGACTCAACTTGTACAACTCTAAAGAATCTGGCTCAAATCCAAACTCATTTCCCTTACTACCACCACCACTAATTTCTCTACTGCTCCGCTGCTGATCGCTACCTTCTACCAAATTCTTCACCCTACCAACTCTCCTACTACCTGTTTTTTTTTTCTGGCTGCCAACATTTCTTCTTCAAATGACCGACTCTACCACAATTGTGACATTCATATGACTGATATGGACAAGACAGTGACAAATGTCCAATCTTACCACACCGATAACAACTTCTCCCTCCGTATCCACCACCTCCAGCACTGCCTCCATCACTCACTCCAACTTTGTGAACCCCATACCTTGTCCTCCCCCACTCACAACTCCACCGTCAGAACTCCTAATAGTCTTGGCGTCTCTGTAAGCGGCCTCATAGGTTTGGGTTGTTTCGAGTACTGTTTTTGAGTTCAGATTTTTGATTGTCAATAATTTCTGTCGGACATTTCACTGTTAAGTCCGCAAACAAATCTGTTTCTTAAGTATTCGTTGAGGTTGTTGCCAAATTCACAATGTTCTGACAACTTTCTCTGTTCCGCAATGTATTCGTTTACCGATTCCCCTGATTTCCGATCCCTCTTGTAAAACCTAAAGCGTGGTGCAATAGAGTTCGGTACTGGTGTTCCGTCATCAGTTTCACTAAGGTAGCATATGTTTTTGTATCACTCTCACACAAACTACGTAACAGTTTATATGCTTGTCCCCCTATGGTCGATAGAAACACTGCCTTTTTTGTGCCTTATCAGTTATTTTATTCGCTATTAAATGATTGTCGAATCGTTCAGAATACTCTATGAAATCGTCTACCTCTACATTAAAACTTTCCATATTATTCATAAAAGCCATAGTTTAATCCTCGTCGCCAATTGATGTATACTAACACAGGTAAATTTAACTTATTATAATCACACTACTTTATTCTCATTTAACACACAGTAAAAATCCCAGATCACGGCACAGAGACTCAGTTTATAATTACAAAATGGTTCCCTTCCGTAATGTTATTGTCAGACTCTCTCCCGTGGTGTTGTTTATGTTCACATCATGTCATATCGGCAACCGGTTAATTAATATAAACTAACACTAGAAATGGCGAAGATACAACAAATACTTAATTTAATTAAATGAATACTTCACATTATCTATTCTTGTGCAATTTACTTTTTATTTCGCATTTTATATTTTCTGTAAAAATGTGATTTATATTTATTATAATTCGTAATTCCCAATTGAATAATTCTAGATAATTTAAGTATCGTTATATTATCACCCAATGTTTTATTGCTTAATTTATATCATTTAAATCTAACATTTAGATCTCTGAGACACGCTGCATATAGGCAATTTACTTGTTGGATTTAGGGATCACTTGGAAAAGGCCACAGAAGAGTAATGCCTTCGTGTGTAATTTCGAAGATACGAAATACATTTCCAGAACAGGACAATTTTTATGTAACTTATAGTGAGCATAATCGTGATTGAAATAAATTAGACATTTTTGGAATTATGTGCAATGTTTCTCTATAATATCATAAATTTTATTTTTTATATATTTGCAAACATACCATCTTTATAAATAAATGTTTGTAATGACGACGGATATGTCTCATGTCACATTGAAGCCTGATTTGTGTTTAGCAATCACTCCTTCCTTTGGTGGTTTTATAGATGATGCTATATTTGGCGGTAAAATAGGGGCTGTTGGAAGGGATAAAATGATGCTCTCAGTAACAACGCATTTCTTGAAAGAGGTTTTATCTGTAAATTCGTAAATATTTTGAACATGAAATACAACGCTCGTCCATTTTTACTTAAGATTCACTCTATCCTGATTGCATGATGAACAATCCCTCCAAAAATAGTTGCATATCGACTTTATCCAAGGAGTTATATTTTTTTGCACATGCTTTTACAAAAATGCCATATGTCAAAGTAATGGTCAATTTCAGTCTTTTCCTCTCTCAGAAATTTACGTATTTGTATATGTCTGTCTGTTGTTAATTGTTTACACGTATAGATTTTTGTTCTGTTTCTGAAATACACTTAATCAAACCGAGATTTTCCATTCTGTTCGAATTAACTGCTTCTGAAACTTGGGTAATAGACAAGAATGCGATCCTACTGAGGTTTTGGTCTAGTAGGGAGTACATTAAGTATTTTGCATTACGTCCATGACTATCGCAGCTTCCATCTCCACTGAGCATAATCGGGTTGTTAAGTGTTTGAACAACTTTATTCTGCTCATGCATCCAAAACTCGTTAGCTATCCCAAAGAAATACTTTTTTTGTAGATCATGAAAACGATTCTTCGAAATTCAGGCATTTGCTATTTCAAAATATTTTGTCAGGTTCATGAAAGTGTTACAACTAAATAGCACACTGGCACATTACCTTCATAATAACAGTTTCTTTTTTTTTTTTCTTTTTTTTTAACAATGCTTCGGCTTAATATGTTTTTGTGTGTGATGTATAACAGGACCACAATGGAATATTGTTGTGACAAACAATTTTTGTGCCTATCCTTGCCACCATTTGTTTTTATCTTAGTGTTCTTTTATATATTTTTTTTCTGTTGTCTTGTAATTTTCATAGCTAATGTATATTTGTTTGTGGCAGAATAAATACTTACTTATTTACTGAACGGTGGTGATCTCCAAGTATATCTGTGTCCGCTACTGCATAGAAGTTTGACTACGACTGCAGATCAACATACTATTTTCTGAAGAACAACAGTAGGACTGCTACTACATTCAATACACCATTGTAATAATGATAATAAACACGCCCAATAAACTATGAACCCTATATCTTTAGTAGAATCGGTTTTATCGTTATAAGTTGCTGGTAAGTTGTAAGATGATCCAATAACATCATCATCACTGTTACCGTCTTCTGTCTGCGTGAAGTTGTAACTGGTATCGATGTCGTCAATTGATTCATCGAGTTCACTTTCTTGGGCGTGACAGTTAGATATGCTATTACTACATGCTGTTACTGCTATTGTATCTAAATTCAGCATCCGTTGTGGTCGAAATGCAATGTATTGCTTTGTTTCTTTCTTTGCTTCGTACCCGTTTATCGCATCATTGAAATGCTAATAGAAATAAAGGGGACATTTTTAAATTCAAACAAATCATTTATATACTTGAAATTATTATATAGAAGAAATGTACAGTTATTTATATGTCTATAGTGATAACTATAAGCACGAGCGCTTAAAAAACAAATAGATATAAACATTAAAGTTTTATGTCCATATACGCTTATTATTTGTCTACACATAAAATAATGTTTTATAATATACAGCAGATATTGGGCCATACGGGCCCGATCTGCTAGGTTTGCCTTCAGCAAACATTGGGATTTCGGCCCTTATTTTCATGTATAAGGAAAAAGAAAAAATCCGATAAAAAATTTTTGAAAACTTTCATAATTTGTTGCTAAAAAAAGAATAAATCAACATGCAAAAAAAAAGAAACCTTCATAAAAAAAAAAGAATTTATCTCTGTTAATTTGTTGAATTTTGCAATGTAATTTAGTGCAATCGAGCACATTTTATTTTCACTTTTGCTCCTGTCTTTTTTGTTTGGTTTATATAATTTCAGTCGCCTTTTCGGATTTTAAATGAAGAAAATCTAATATTTCGAACTTTTGAAACACCTTTTTCGAAATTTTTCTATTTTCAATATTTCTATTAAATTCAAAATTTAACCGCATTTTAATTCATATTAAAAATAGAATAAATTAAAGTCAAACAAATTAGTGGTATATTTTTCTAGTTTATAAACCTTCCTAAATCCTGTTTTGATAAAATGCATCTGACTTGGATTTTACTAGATGAATCCTCCCTTCTTGCGCTGGATAACCCAATTTTTATGAAGTTTATTTATTTTGTAAACAAAGATTGTCGGAACTACATTAGCCTTCAACATCATCTAAGGGGGGTTAAGCAGTTCACTCTGAAAAACAAAAAATGTTCCGTAAAATCAAGAGATAGTTGGTGAGATGTTTCAAATCAAGAATACAAAATGTATTGAAGATATTTTAAAAATGCGTTCTCAAAGCTTCGTTTATTATTAACAAAAATACGTCCGTTACTTTATTCAATATTACATAAAAAACAAATAAGATTCGATTATATAAATAAGAAATTTATTTGCAAGTGTCTTTCAAACGAACTTGTCTCAAAATGATTATTACATAGCCGGGTGTCACTCGGTAACTTTTCTCGTTTTATAGCGTTCTTCCAATTTTTTTTCCAAATCTATACTTCTTGGAAGACTAAAGAAACGTATTCCTTCAGTAAACCTGTGATCATTGTTATACCCAACAGCAGCACAACGAGCCATTTAATATAAATCTAACTACTTTCTTGAAAAAACAAAAACGAATCTTATATTTATATATTTTTAACGTTGTAGAGAGATGATATGTTTTTGCGATCTTTTTTATATAATAGTTTTCTGAGTATTGTTGACGTGTGACGTCACGCAATATATATATCACACAATTTAAAAAGAAGCCGTTGCGGCATGAAATCTGCGAGACTTTATCAATTCGTTAGAAGTATTAGTTAGTTATTTTTATTTGAAGTAATATTTTTCTAGACCAGTTTTTTACGCTGAATCCATTTTTACAAGCTAAAAAAAAAAAAGAAAAAACTTTTAAAGACACGAAATTGAATGTTAAACAGATGTTTACATTCGAATGGAATGTTTATGTTTACTTTGTTTAACATTTAAATTAAATTCTCTGTCGACAGTATTGAAAATAATAGGCTTTGATTTGGTAACTATTGTCTCGATTTAATTATTCTCTACTGTTCAAATATTATTAATAAAGAAATGGGGAAGCGAGGAAAAATATAAAATAGGCACGAATTTTCTGCGGAGTCAGCACGAATTTTGACAAAAAAAAGACTTCGTATAAAGAGTCTTTCGCGTTACTGCCAAATGAGCTTCAGCTGCAAAGTTCGCTACGCTATATTTAATTTTCATAAAAAACCTCAAAAACATAAACCTATCAAATTTTTCAATGGAAATAAATAATCTCAAGGAAAAATATTTCAAATTTTACAAGTTTTATGCGAAAATATATATCCTCATCACATTTATCCTTCAAAATCGAATGATTTTACACATAACCATTTTCGCATTTTAACAACGAAAAATGTAATTATATAAAACCTACGCTTTAATGCATTTAAACAATGATCATTCAATTTATTTCACCCAATGTGTTATACAAAGCTATGAAAAAAAAGAAAAGGTTTTTAATGACTTCAGAACTTGATTTTCTTCTGGATATTTTCAATTACCTTTAGGTTAATATTTCTTGCAATGCTTCTGAAATTTTGTGTAATTTACAAGTTAGTAAAATGCTTTAAATGGGAAATAGGTTTCTGTAGCGACTTGCCTCAACAAAAAGGTTCAGATGAAATAGAATTTATATTTTCGTCCTGGAATTGCAAGTAAATATCAAAATTATCGAAGATATGAAGTTATAAATAAGTATTTATAAATATTTCTGAAATAGATTAAGCTCCTATCATGTTGTTCTCAACCATCTTTTCTAGTTTTCATAGTTATCATAGTTAATTCATTTTATAGATACTACTGCGCCAAAGATATTTCTAAGTGTATGTGGTTTATTACTGGTAATTCTACTGCTCGTGTATGTATTTTTGAAGAGGCAGCTAAACCACTCAGAGGGATCAATTTCTGTTAATTCGGAGAGTTTCATTCCAACAGCAGATGAAGAAGAAGACAATATTTATAACCATATGCAAGTAGAATATCACCCGTTAATAAATGAACCAAATGAACTAGACGGCTGTTTAAAAAAATACCCAAAAAATTTGAATACAGATGAATACTATCGCTTAATTGATGATGACAACAGAAATGCTCCGAATAACATCAAAGAAAACGATATTATGGATTCTAACAAGGTTATTAAACCTGAAAAAGATATAGACTGCAGTTTGAAATTCTCACTTAACTTTTCAACGCAAGATAGTTTTCTTATGCTTCATATGTTCGAAGTAATTGGAGACCTGACAAATGAAGCTTACAGCCACATTCGCGTCAATATTACTTTATTGCCCGAAAAAAAATTCAGAGATAAAACGAAATTGTTATATGTCGATAAAACTATTGATGATATAGACGATCCTAAGATAGAAATCGACGAAACTTTCAAACTGTCAAATTTTTTACGAGAAAGATTATTTACTACAGCTTTCAGATTTCGACTATATGGGAAGAAATCTGTTGTTTCGGAAGTTTGTTTAGGAGAAATCATAGTTCATTTAGCTGATGTCGCACTTCGAAGTGGGGGATTCCTTACTGTAAGACATTTCAATCCTTTGTAATGTTTGTATATAAAGTTTGTATACGACTATTTTCAAATAATTTATTGCTAATTTTATTGTAACCATTAGAATCTTTTATGAATCTCGCTGCGGATAATTTATATCGAGAATATATGGAGTGCAGTGTCGGATTTATGTTTAAAGAACTAAGCGCTTATCAAAGAACAGCCATTTTAAACTCCTGTTATAAGATCGAAAGGTGTTTGGATGTCTTAAAATTTTATATTAGCAATTTTAACTTATTTACCCCGTATTATAAACCTTAAATTAAAAAAAAAAAAAAAAAAAAAAAAAAAAACAAAGGTCATTCAGTTTCAAAATTTAAAGAACCTGAATAGAAACATGATTCTAGATTACATTTAGGGTCATTCCATACACGATTAGCTTCATAGCTTAATGGATTTTGGGCACAAATGAATGTGCGTGCAATTATGGCATCAAGCATGGCTCACCAAAATTACAGGCCTTCCAAACGCGCAAACTGGATGCAAAACTAGAGGCTTTGAAAAATCATTATT
The DNA here is from genome assembly GCA_035046665.1 of Euphysa ruthae. Lineage (NCBI taxonomy): Eukaryota > Metazoa > Cnidaria > Hydrozoa > Anthoathecata > Corymorphidae > Euphysa > Euphysa ruthae. The sequence goes on along the minus strand of JAUZNK010091481.1, from coordinate 3,814 downwards.
TTCGGAATGCTGGACTCACCTAAAAACTTTTATCTAAAACTTTGCGGTGTTAAGTTAAGAGTGTTTGCCCAGTCCATAAAAATAAAATAGCAACTACAATCGTGGTTAAAAAAATATGAAACTTATACGCCATTTAGGACTTCATTAATTGAAAAAAAAAACCACAAGCAGTTAAAAATATTGATTGATACACCGGTGTTGGCATATTCTACTTTAGATTAATATTTTGGTTAATAGGGATGAAATTGAAGTCTTTACGCATTTAGGTTTGTTATCAAATGTATATTTTAATATGGGGCCAAAAATTAGCTTAAAGCTGTTTATTTCAGAAGATTCTCGCAAGTTTTGTTATGGTGTACTTAGAGCTCCCATTTGAGCTTACGGTAAATAACCGCTCGGCTAGACAGCCATAATGCTACACATACGCTGAGTGGGCGATACCCGGATTTGAGCCCAGAACCTTACGGTTGGGAGCCAGATGTGTTACCAAATAAGCTTTTCGGGTAATCTACTTTTTTAAAGGTGTCCTGCAAATGAAACTATTGTTGCTCTGCAACTACATCCTGCTGGTATCAACAATATTGATGACACTGCTATTTTTTAAGAAAAGATATTGCAATTTTAGAATATCGTAAATGTGCACAGTGTCTATATCATACCGTTTTGCTTGATCTATCAAGGCGTGTCATAAGATTATCAACAAATAAGAATCTTAAAATGTTGAAAAAAATAGCTTGCATGGTTGAAACAATGGTTTCCAGGGATAATAGTAGCAGATATTTCAATTCTTTATCAAAGGATACAGCACAAGTCTTTTCAAGTTCACCTCAGACCATATTGAAAAAGAAATTAGCAAGTTGCTCCAAGGTTTCTGGAGGTGCCTTCTTCATCACTGTCCAGCAATTGTTGGAAAAAATTGGTATTTCAAAAGTAAAAATGCTTTAACACCTGGATTCTAACTGTGAGAACTTAAATGGTTGTATAGCCGAACGGATATGGCATTGTTCTCCGAATTCTAGAGCTGTGGGTTCGAAAACACCTCGGAACCAATGGTTTTTCTTTATCGTAAGCTCAAATGAGAGTTCTTAGTACTCCAAAACCAAACCCGTATGCCCTTCTGTAATAAACTAGTTCTAAAATTCTTTGTTGGCCCCATGTTAAAAATACAAATACGTTCGAAATACGTTGCTACTTTACATCTGAATCTGATCATTTTTATCATACGATGCAGTTGCTTGTAGTAGCTATCGCGCAAAACGATTAGAAAATTAGAATTACGCGATAAGATATTATTGAAGTGAGGATTAGGCTTCACAAAAACATTTGCAAAGAGAAACATTAGTCCATATGCTTATTTTTATATAAGAAATACTACTAAGTACCTCCAAAATCAAAAAAAAATAATTTAAGAACTAAAAAGAAACAATGATGCCTTTGAGGTAAGAAAGTACATTAAAGTAATTTATCTCAACATTCCAATTCCAATCAACAAATTCCAATGCAATTTGATTTAATACTTTCTTAAATCTTTAAAATTCTTGAATGTGTCACTGTCCCTGTTGATATAAAGAAACACCCTAAGAAACTTTTAGAACTAAAATTTGGATTGGAAACAAGATACTAATAGAATTAGGACCATTGTTAGGTTTCTTTAGAAAATATTTGAGTAATGCAAGGGTTTTACAAGCGATACAAAATGTAGTCGTTTTTTTTTTTCGATGAAATATGCAATATATGTGTTTTTAAGCCAATCAAATTACATATATTTTTGAGCCAACGATACAGCCCTAATATTATTTCTCAACTACAATTACTATATTTCAGTCCAAAAAAAATTAACAGCTTGTCAAAAATTTAAGTGAGTTTTTAAAACCTTTGCTGGTTTGACTAAATCTCTAAAAGTTTCGTACCGGGAGTATACTCGAGTTTCCATAGAATTTAATTACTTTAAATTAGCAAATTTTCGAGTAATCTTGATTCAGATTAAAACTTCAATTTCCTTTGAAAAAGACAAATTTGGACTAAACTGTCTTCTAAAAAGTTCCTGTGCTCTGACTGAAATTATACAGTTAGGTAAATTAGAAAAATTTTACAAGATATATTTTTATTCTCGGGGCTAAAAACAAAACCATATTAACAGACCGAATCACGGTACAACATGTGCATCAAAATATGACTGAATATATTGTTTCACAATCAGATTTGGATGAATTTTTTATTTTTTATAATGAACAGTTCATAAGTGGTCCTTCCGTAGAGAGTCAAATATCATTTTGATCTATCGTCCTTTGAAAATGGTCATTTCTGAAATTTTTTTTGCAAATCAGCCCTTTTTCAGACAAAAAGTGATAAAAATACTATCAGTTTAAACAGTGATCTATAAGTTGCTATAATAGGCAGCGGTTTACAAACTTACATTTACATCTGCATACTTACGTGACATAATTATTTAAAATTTGCAGTTTTTGTATTAAATAATTTATTTTCAGTTTAATTAAATCGATAGCTAGACTTTTTCGATCTGCAATTGATTGTGTTCATTGTTTCGGTAAATAGTATTGGTAAAGCAGTACAAATGTTAATACATAGAGATCATTTGTATGGTTGAAACCAATAAATCTATCTTGAATTGCACAACTACTTATCTTAAATCTTCAAAAAGATTCAAAACGCAACATATGTAAAAAAACAAATAAAAAAAAAATACGCGCCACCGTAGTCGCTACATTTTCATTTTTTATTATATTGTATAGGGCATTATCAAAATCCACAAATAATCGGACAAATAATCTACATCGACCAAAACCGGGCCAAAAAAACCACACCAAGTCAAACCGAGCCAAAAAAAAAACTCACACCGACCACATCGAGCTTTTCCGACGCACCCCCATTAATCAATTCTTAAGAAAAAAACTTAGTATATTGCCACTTTTAAATGCGAATTGAATATATTTTCTTGGAGGTATCATGTCTTTATTTCTTATTGATGATCTCCACCGAAAAAAATCTCTTCCAGGCATTTTACTTTATATTTAACCCTATAAATAATGGGGATTCTAGGAGTACAAAACATAATGCGAAGAAACGTTGCCTTGCAAAATTAAAACAGAAATGCGATTCTGGTTTAATAAGAAATTAAATACGGCGTAATATATTAAATAAGTATATTATATATTTGAACAGATCATCCCCTACCCATAGAGGGACCACAACGAAAATAAGGCTTTGACTTTTCTTCTGCTTATCCCTGCTATCAATACAGGCCCCGCTTTTTACAATATTGTATTATATTTAAATTTTTAACATTCATTTTGTTGTATTTTTATTGATAGTGAATAAATACTTAATTACTTGGGGGCGGTAGGTTCAACCACCCACTTTGTTTTTCCTAAACTAATGTCAAGATAATGAAATTTGTTATAGTTGTACTCCATGGGCTAAGAAACAAATTGGTTCCAAAATTTAAATGATGATGTCATTAGTCATGCGATGAGACTATCTAAGTGTCGGAAATTGGTGAAAATCGCAAGTTTCGTGCTTTGACAGACTCTGTGCTAGATTTCCAATTATTTCGGTTAATTTTTGGGGTAGAACTAGTAAATTAAAATAAACTTAAGTTTATAACAAAAAAACTTATCAAAACAGTTAAACTGAGATTTTGGTGTTGAAACAATAGACAAACAGTAGATAAATTGATCAAGATTGAATAGATAAAATAATGTAAATTTCATTGTACTCATAAGTAAGTAAGTATTTATTCTGCCACAAACAAATATACATTAGCTATGAAAATTACAAGACAACAGAAAAAAAA